>VYZQ01038430.1:7274-44296 GCA_013400655.1 Mystacornis crossleyi
ACAACCAAAAACCCCCTATAGGTGATACTTTAAACTTTAACATGAGCTGTGTGTCTCTGCTTTGTCTCAGGCCATGCCAAAGTGAAGAGATAGCAGGGAGCACGTCTCTTGTGTGTGAGGATGCTCCCCTCTCCTTTCATACGTAGATTTTTAATAAAACAAGTATGCTTCTCTGCTTCTTGTCATTCCTATCCCTGAGAAGTCTCACATCCCTTGCTATCTTATATCAGTTTTCTGCTCTTTGGTTTTGATGTCTGTTCTTTATAAATCTTCCAGCCTGAAATCTGCCCAAAACTGCCCCCACTCCTCCTTGGCAGGACTAAAGCTCAGCAGCTGCAGACAAAGTGGAGGTAAGAGGAGGAAAATTGCAAATCCTCAGAGAAATATGTGCAAACCAAAGTTACGCTGCCTTGGGAAGGAGCAGCTTGCTATGGCTCTCCTACAGACATAAGTGGGCAAGGAGTAGCTGCTTGGTGGATTAGCAGATGGAGAGTTTAGATCATTCTTTCCAGCAGTGTTTGCACTCCAAATATTTACCCACAGTGCACAGGAGCATTGTTCCACCTTTCCCAGAGAAGTTGTGCCCAGGTAGGAGGTTTGAGCCCCCCTTCCTCCCAAGGCTAATGGGATTTAGCTTCGTGATAGTTTGTGGCTCTTAAACAAAGTTGCTGATACCTGCTGTTTTAAGCTGTGCTACTGGTAATCAGTCTCCTTTCGTGAAAGCATAAAGAGACAGATGTTGCAATTGCAAGAGTTAAGGCTCCACTGGGTATTTGCTCGAGGTGTTCTCTCTCCATGGGGAGGTGGGGGAGTTCAGGAGGACACGGCTGGACACTCACTCTCCTTGTGCCCAGAAAATGAGAGGATTTCTCCTTGCAGAAAGCACCTGCTGCATGGGGCCGTGGTGGGCCTTTTGTCCTGTATGCTAAGTTTTCTGTTTTAAAGTGCTGTGCAAAATGACTTCTTTGCTTCCAGCTACAGATTCAGAACTGCTAACCACCCACTGTACAGCTGCTAATGCACAGATTATCTCCACAGCCAACAGCTTTAAGTAATCAAACAGAGATAATTTTACCTCTGTGACCCAACAAATCAACACCAGAATCAGGAAAAATCCTTTCGCCCACACTATCCTACCCAGGCTTTCAAGGCCAAGGAGGAATTTCATCAGAGCCTGCAGAGGTGTCAAGGTCACCAGGTTTGTCCCATCCTGGATCGATGGTGAGTTGGCTGTGCAGTGGTGTGGGGTGCTCTCAGGAGGTCACAATGCTCTGTAACCTGATGAGACCATCTCTTGCTGCTGCTGCAAAAGACATTAAATGAGCAGAGCATACACTGGAAGTTGTGTTTGCAGTCCTGCTTTCCCAGGAAAAATTGTGGCTTGGAATGGCTTTTGTTAATGACTTCAGCCTTTAACTTTCTGTATTTGGAAGAACAGACATTTCTCACAGCTATCAGGGGTTTAGCACCATTAAGAAACACAACTGTTACATATTGTAACATTACATCTGTGGCTTCTTTCTCACTGACCCATCGCCACCAGTATTGAGAAAGAGAAGAATTGTAGTGCAGAAGTCATATCAGAAAACATTTTTGCACTTTACAAGTCTGTTTCTTTTTGCTTTTATTTCCCAGATCAGCTAACTGTGACCGTTTTCTTAGAAATGTATTTTTTATGTTAGTAAATTCTAGTTGCTCCGAGCTTCTCTCATTTTCCCTGCCCTTTCCCCCTTTGTTCTAGTCAACTCATTTCCTTATTCCTGCTATTAAGGATGCTTGGTGTGTTGTCATTGGGAAACAGCACTCATTTCTTCATGGAAAGAAGCTGCTTAATGTTTCATGTGTTACAGTGAATAATTAAATAAAGAAAAATATATAAGCCCACAAAACTAGCTGGCAGCTGAAAGGAAGAAAGCATTTGCAGTCTGCTGGGGAAAAGTGACACTCCTGGCCTGGTGTCTTTAAGCACAAGGGTAAGATTTAAAAATGAATAGGTCTGGCATGACATTAGAAAAAATCTGGATTTTTCGACTTTCCATGCATTTACAACATTAATCTTTAATTGTCGTATTCTTGAGCTACTGGCTGTGAGATCAGAGCTGGAATTGGTGGGGCTAAGGAAAACCAGGCTGGTAAGTGGAATGAAATGTCAGCAGGGACCACGACCTTGTCAACTGTTAGGGATGGAAAGGCTGACAGCACTCAAGCAGGCAGGGAGCCTGGCAGCCTGATAGTGTATGGCATGAGCAGTCTCCACGTAAATAAGGGGTTTTATTGCCCTTCATAGTTCTTTTCACCCTTTCTGGGCTGTACAGTCATTGCCCTTTTGATTTTGTAATGAATCTTGAAACACAACTGTTGGGCTCTGCAAAAGTGGGGTGAAAAACTGGGCAGATGAGACTTCTGTGCTGGGAATTGGGAGAGGGCTGCCTGCTCCCAAATGATCTAAATGGACCATGGAATTTTTTTCTTTTCAAATGAAACCAGAACTGAGCTGTAATTTTGCAGTGACCTTTGAAGTTTTACAGAATGAGTTCAGATACTTGCCATCCTCATGGCAGAGGGAGCCTTGTTCTAACAGTAGTTCAGGGCCCAGGGGAACTGGGCTGAGTGTCTTTTTCTTTACCTCCTCCCATCTAGTTTTTCCTCTCACTGCATGTATAATCTAAAATGGATAACATGCTTTAGTAGAATTTGCTGGGACCAGAGACGGATAGAGAGTTGTGCAGAGCAGGAGCTACCTGTGCCATTGCACATTGCTTTGAGTTTGGTTAGCGTTGGTCTCATCAGCTGGGGTAGGAGCCTTTGTGTTCTCCTTTTTCTACCCCTGTGTGCTGAGATTTGGAGGATGGATTGCATAATTTGTATCTGCATCATCCAAATGCCTTTTGCACTTTCTTTTCTGTGTGTGATCTGCAGCTCTGGCTGCAGTGGGGACACAGTGAGCAGGACTGCAGTGGTGGCCTGCACCACCCTGAGAATTGTTGATGTGGATCTGGTGTGCTTGATACTCACCAGAGCGACTGCTCAGCCACCACAGAACATCTCACAGCCCTCCACCCTTCACGTGCTCTACTGCTCTGCCAGTGTGATTGGTCTGACTTCTGCTCAGAGTGAGAGATTGGGTCCAATTCAACTTGTAGCAAAGTGGGGAGAGGCCTAGGGAGCTGTTGCAGCAACCGGGAGAGTATCCAAAATGAGGAGAAAGGGGACTTTTCGTTTCTAAAAAGACTGTTAGAAATTCTTGTCGAGGGTTGGGCTGTACCAGTGCTTTTAACTCTTCTGCTGGCTTATCTAAGTACTGCTAAAGTTGTGACCTGTTAGATCATGTCCGCCAGCTCTTCTTTAAATTGACAGATTCTGTGCTGAGTGGCTCATACTTGGTAAGACAGATATAGAAAAGATGAGAAAGACTTTAAGAGGAAATGTGGTTTTAAATAACAACCTTTTGCACCTCATCTTTGGTAGCTCACCAGCCTGTGATGGGCTGTGTGGCAGAAAGGATAGTGCCATTTTAAATGTGCTGCTTATTTCACTGGTTTAGACCTTTCCTGTAGACTTGATTCAGCAACGTAAATAACCACACATCTACTTTGAATTGCATGGATACTACTAGTGAAATTAGCGACACTCTTCCTGCGGTTCATTTAGGATGCATGGTTGCAGCTGACCCAATTCCAGCTGAAATAAGTGGAAGACGTCCCCAGTATTCTATAAACCCAGGTCAAGTCCTAAATCCGTTTAACCCTTTGAGTGCCTGCACTGGTGTCTGCTTACCACAGTGTCATAGTTTGGGAGTGGTACAAATGCTGGCACGCGTGGCACTGACCCGGATTTTTCTGTAAGGTGCACCAAAAGAGCTCTCCTCAGCCCCAAACACTCTGCAGTTCATCTTCTGATGCTGCTCTGTGTCACTATCTGATTCCTCCCCTGCCTTGACCACTCTTGATTTTATTCACCAGAATCTGCATTTTCCCTGTGTGTGAGTAACAAGTAAGAGGAGTCACTGCACTTGAGAGTCAGTAGGAGAGCAACAGCAACCAGACCTGGAAATCCAGTGACCCTGGTACCACTGACCTGAGGATTAAACCCTTCTCACTGAAACACGAGCCCAGGCTGCCAAATTGCCTGTGATAAGCTTTAAAGAACTGGGAATAAAACCATGCCTGCATCTATTTTCTTTGCAGCAACTTTTTAGCTGGAGGCTCATAACTGGCTGCAGCAATGTGAATAGAGAGCCCCCGCAAGAGACCTGGCAGCGCTCAGCTGTGCTCCAGGATCCCATTCTTGGGGTTTTGTTTGTTTGTCGTCTGGATTAAGGGGATTAAAGACTTAACCTTTGTACAGCCTTTCAAATAATAACGTGTTTGTGCTCGTACTGCATGTCAGGGAAGCATTCTCCCCCCTCTCCTGATTTCATGATAGAAGTGAAGATCTGAGAGTGGTCAGGCTCATGTGAAGTTGTGATTTGTGCTTTAATCCCCCATAAATTCAGCTCAGTGCTCCTGTTTTCCTGTGTTTGGTGGTGTTGCTGCGACCAGGGCAGGGGTACCTGCTTCAGACCCCTATCCCAAGAACTGAGAGCTGTCCTGTTAGTGGGGGGTTGCAGTCTGAGCTGCCAGATCCTTGTCCAGCTGCTGCGCCTCTGGGCTGTGTTTATCGTAATCAGAAATAAAATCCACGTTACCAGATGGGACCCTGCTGCACGTCAGTCTGTCGCTGGCTGGCTGTGGCCATTCCTTACCTCCTGCTCTGCAGTGGCTTCTTAAAACAGGTTTCAGAGGTTTGTAATTTGCACTGTAACCCTTAGAGTGAATGGCAGTGGCTTTTTTGAGATTCTTTTGGGATTTTTGGGGGGATTATTCCAACAGTGACTGAAATTTTCAAAAGCATCTAAGTGGTTTAACAGCTTTATTAGCATGTGGAAAAACAAGACTAAGGAAGACTCAAGAGCTGTCTAGCTTTTTCTTCTACTCCCTGTGCATGTTCCACATGTGATAAAGGGAAGACCCAAGGCCAGCTTTGGGACCAGCTGGTCCCACCTGCAGGTATATCATCTGCAGGCATGTCCAGGACTTCCTCTCCTCAGTATGGTGCAACACCTGCATGGTCTGAGGGATGCCTAAGAGTCAGGCAGACATAGAGATGTGGGTGGCCCTGGCTTTAAGCCCTTGTCCTTGGAGCTGCTTTCCTACAAATAGCACTGAACCAAGAGACAGTGTATGTGGGAGTAGGAGTTTTGGGGATTGGATTTGTTGGGAATGAGCATTCATGGGGATGGGAGTCCTTGGGTTGAAGTGTGTGAGGAAAAGGCTTTCCTCTGGCAGTTCGCTCCTTGGCAGGGAGGACAATCTCCCTGGTTGCCTCATGGCTAAAAGCAGTGCAGCAAGGAATGCACGATTTTGTGATCGCTGTTTTTGGGGATATGGCAATGCCATAGGATTCCAGTGGATGCAGCTGTCAGCACGGCACGCTGCAGACGCTTGGGGGAAAAAGAAACCCTCATAATTTTGGCTCTTCCTGTTCACAGCAGACCGGATGTAACAAGGATGATACAACTTTATCATCTGGATCAGGTAACAGGTTTGCCTCCTGCAGTGTCATCACTTTTGGTAACTATTGCCTCCTCCAACAAACTGCGGCTCTTTCCTGGACAGAGCAGCCAATGTAAACAGTCATGTAAAAGCTACAATACAGAGAATAGCCTTGGGTCTACAAGTCTGTATCCAAGAATCTGTGCTATCCAGCCATGCTCAGGACATGAGTGACCACTGCTTTCCCTCCAAAGATAGCACATGTTGTGTCAGCCTCTAACAAAGGTTGTTACCATTAAGGACTTTACTCTAGGGAAATAATTTTTAAAAGAACTGCCTGAATATTGCCTAAAAATGTACTTTAAAGAGAATCCTTAATCAAAGTGATGTAACAACAGGAGTGTTTACTTTTTTACTAGACCCTGGAACAGATAAGTCACAGAGAGTTAACCATTTTCTGCATTTTAGAGGTTATTTTATCTTGCAAGAAATTTGCCCTACCCTGCTTAAATTTAGAAGATGTGAGTCCCGTTGTGTCTCCTGCAGAGCGAAGGGAATAGAGACTGAGCTTGAGCAATATGTTAAATATGCCAACAGTTCTCCACTGCAATAAATACCTCTTGCAACATAACTCTGAAATCTGTGGATTGCAAGCCTGTGCTTTCTGGAGTATAATATACTTCATCCACTCCACCAAATGCCCATAAGGAAATTGTAAGTGAAATCAAACCACAATATATGAGAGTGAACTTGCACAGTTGATTTGGGACACAAGCATCTCATTCTGGCTCTTGACTCTACAATTTTCAGAAGCAATTCACAGCAAGTACGTAATAGTCAAACAAGTTGGGTTGGACATTAGGCTGTGTGGTGGGTAACATGAAGAAATAGATGGAAATGTGGTTACAAATCTGAAACTTTATCTTTGGAAACTCTGTGTAGCTTTTCTGAGAGCTCCACTTGACCTACAAGTGCTGGGTAGAGGCAGTAAAAGTGATGTAAAGGCAGTGAAAGTGAATTGATTTGAAAAGTCTAAGTGAATATTAATAGGACCTGCTATATTCAACAATTTACAAGCATGTCTGGCATTTATAGATGAACTGTGCTGTTTGTTACATATTACATTAAAGAAGAATCCTGAACCAACATATCAAAATGTCAAACTAACACAGCATTTTTCTTTGATCTCCTTTTTTGTTAAAATGAATTATTGATAGCCTTTTTCATGGCTGACAGGAGAGATTTCTGATTTTTATTTGTGTACTAGATCAAATCTCCTATTCCTTCTGTATACAGAGGTCTTTACAACAATATCTAGATATGATATGTGCAATTGCAGAGCTCGGATTCTTTCTAGCGAGGAATGTTCTCCCCACCCCTCCCGTGCTGCTGTGATTTCTTCAGCTGATATTTTCATTGGAACTCCTTAAGCAAATACATAGCCCACCCTGGAGCCAGCGGTCAGGGCGAGGGTGCGATGGCTTTGTGTGGGCCCACAGACCACAGTAGTAGGCGTGCAGCTCCACAGAGGGATCTGGAGCTGGTTTCCCAGGATCTGTGGAGAAAAACCTGTTTGTCTTTTCAGCAGTGTGGCTTGGAGAAGGTGTTTTCCAGAGCGTGATTAGATTTATGCTAGGTTTCAGGGAGATGGGGTGTATGGTTCTGGAGGTTTTGGTGGGACCAGGGGATAACAACATCTCTGTTATCCACCGTTGCCAGGTTTGGACATAAGCAGCGCCTTGGTCACTGCAAGAGCCCTCAGCTGCTCCGAGTTCCGCCGTTTACAAAACTCTTTTCAAATGTCACCCCAGCTGTGGGTCTGGCAGTCATGTGTTTCTGAAGGATCCACCTCACTCCTGGAACTTGGCAGCCCCCATACCCATTTGCTGCACTTCATCTACAAACACAGAAGTGGTTTCGGCTTGTTTTATTTTAAGGTCAGAAGTCTCTGTCAGAGAAACAAAAGCTTCCTCCTCATGGCCTCCTCTTTATCCTGTTTAGCATTTTTAATTGCATCCAAAAGATGCTGCTTGAGTTTGGCAGCTGTTGGGGCTCTTCCTCCGACATCTCTGGGTTTACTCAGGCACAAGGAAGGATGGTGCAAACCGTAGCCATAAGGCTCATGAAGGGTTTTAGATTTGCATGGATTTAAATTGTTTCACTTGGTTTAAGTCAGAATAAATTGACTGGAACTGTCACTGGAGGGTGGCCCTAGGCAGAATGCTGCATGGAGGACAGAGGGACACACTTATCTACTTATACTCACCCATCCTCAAATGTGCTTCTGTTGTCTGCATCCCATAACAGATTTGTGAAATGCGTTTCCCTCCCTGCAGTTGTGGAAGGGGGGACCAGCAGCCCTTGTCTTTCTGTGCCTCCAAGGAGATGCAGAGCCTGTGAGTGCCTTTCCCTGCCTTCTGCTGTCTCTCAGCCAGCAGGTCTGCTTGCTTTCTTCATGCTTTAATCAGGTTTTTTCTCTCCGTTCTGCTGACCCAGTTTAGGCTCTTTGAAGGCACAGCAGAGCTCCCCGGCGGCTGCAGCTCTGCCTTCGGGGGACACGGACGGGCGGTGGAGCTGAGCAGACGAAACGGCAGCAGCAACACTCAGCCCAGGGGAGGAGGGTGGTTTTGGAGGTGTGGGTCTCCTTGGTTTGCTCCCCTGGGCACATTTGGGTGCCTATTTTTCTCCCTTAACTGCTGCGTAGGGTGTGCTGTTGTTTTGTGTTTGTTTCTTTTTTTAAATTTTTTTTTTAAAGGAGTTTTCATTTCAAGGCTGCTGGAGCAGTCTGCAGTGGGGTTTCAGACATGCGTGCTCACACATCGTGCCTTAATAACACCTGACATAACCTGGTCACAGGCACGAGCCAGGCAGAGATGATCCATCCCCCACCGCTGCTCTGTCCCCTCTCCTGTCCCCTTTATGTAGGGCATCCTGTATCTCCAGCAGCATCCCCTGCCTGAATCCCTTGAGGAGCCTGAGGGGAGTCCTCCCTGCCTCCTCTTTTTATCCTGGGGTCTCAGTTTCCTGTTCAGGTGCTGAATTTGGGGCAAGTGTGGCTCTTTTCTCTGCGTGTGGGTGGGGATGCTGGCTTTGCTCTGACTGCACAGGGATGATTGCAGCTCTGCAGTAATAATTATGTGAGCCAGGCCGAGGAGTGAAGGCAGGGGAGAGGATCTGTGTGGTGGGATGACTCAGGGGTGGGATGACGCAAGCCTGGGGCCTGACTTTCTCTTTGCAGGCTGCAGACTTCTCTCCAAAAAGCTGGCGTCTGGGTCAGGGAGCGATTTTACCACATGGTTGCCAGTATCCATTCTCTCTGCTTGGCACTGGCCCCACTTCTTACTGCAAAGACCTCCAGAAAAAGCATGAGACCATTTGTTTTCACTGCTTTTTTCCTGCCTGGCTGAAGGATCTCAGGTGGTGTAGGAGGAAACTAATAGCCTGTCCTCAATGAATTCCCTGACAGGTGGCCTTTTGGAACTTTTATTACAAATTGATTTTATTTCATCCCACGTCCCATTAACCAAGAAGAGTAATTTTGGTTTGCACATAAATTTACTTTAACCTGGGTGAATCTACCTGCATAGACATGCTTTAGGGTATCAGAGCATCTGCAGGTATAAAGTTGGTCTGGTGCTGTGGCAGCCTTTGAGTGACCCTTGCTGACCCTTCAGCACAGGAGACACCACGCTGTGTTTCATTTGTTACGACTTTTTCATGGCTAGTAAGTTCAATCAAGTGCATAGGAGGTCACCCATATGGGGACTCCCTTTAGCTGCCCTTTGATAACATTCGTGGTCTCAGCCTTCTGCACACCATTGCTTGATTTGTTGTCATGCTGCAGAGATGGTTCATAGCCTGCCTCCCTTCTCCTAAATGCTTCTTTGGGTCCAAGCACTAACCCTGTAAGAAAGGGCATAGAAAGATGGACTTTTGGGTCTGCCTGGTGGTTGGCAGGTAGAAACCATCTTGTTCTGACCTGGGGCGTTTCCCGTATGAGTGCTTTACTGTTCAGGCTCCATGTATGGACAGTTGTGTGCAGGTTCTGCTGTGTAAGAGATGCCATCCCTGTGCATGAAAGCAAAAAGTGCTTTAGTATCTGTTCTACCGATGATGTATTCTTATTTTTGTAACCTCTCTTGTTGCCTCTCCCTTGTCTCCTCGTACATCCTCATACATGGGGGCTAAATTTGAACACTGGACCTCTTTCTTCTAAATTCCATTGCTGGTTTCCTCATGCCTATTTGTTATTCAGTGAATAAAATGGGGTAGTTTGAAAATCAGTGTGAGTTGTATTTGTTAAAGTGGGTAGGTAATGGCTCTGGAATTTTTTGCACGGGGTTGTTTTGGTCCTGGCCCTCAGGAGCAAAGCTGCTGGCGGGGCTGGGCTGCGCCAGGGCGCCTGGTGGTTTGTGGTGTGCACACAGGCTCTGCAGCAGACCCCTGGCTTCATCTTTCACTTGAGATCGTGCCAGGATTTAAGCTCTGCAAGGAAAGGAAGTGCAAAAACCCTTCTTCACACACATGGTAGTAATGCTTTGAGTATATTTATAGAAAGGGCTGGTATTTTTTCCTGTTGGTATGAAATTATTGTAAGAAGGATGGAAGTGTTACCACAATGCAGTTCTTCGTCTCCTCAGAGCATTTCTTCTCTGCTGTCTAACAACTCTGTGTGATGCTGATGCTGTATGGTCATTTTGGGATCGTTGCTCTTCTGTGGGCTAGGCAGAGGTCTTGGAAACCCCTCTGTACCACCATATTGCTCCACCTGAGGGATTATCAATGCGGTTTGTGTGTTTGTCGGACACGGCTTTGAGAGTTGCGTGGGGCTAAGGCTGAACATCAGAGGTAAGACGTGGCATTGCTTTTGGACTGATCCTGGATGGACTCGAGCAGGGCAAAGCCCTGAGACCAGGTGCTTTGCACTGCCTCCCCAGCAGGAGGAGAATAGTAGGAGCAGCTCAGCTCTTCTGCTAGTAATACAGTGCTTTAATTTTTAGTAATTTCTCCAAGAATCAGGTGTGAATATTTTTCCCCCCACCCTGTGCAATAGCTGACTTCTTAAAAGCAGAGGCTAGATTTCTTGCAGGCTGTGTTTTCTGTGGTTTTATTAATTTAGTCAGTATACAGGTGTATATATGTGTGATCATCTGACCAAAACCAAAGGCTGTCAGACCTTTTGCTCCTGCATTCAGGGCATAAAAACTGGCAGTGCTTTGGGCAGTTCATGTAGCCTTCACAATGATATCTAGAAAAATTGGATCAATTGTTCCTTCAGAAAGCCACCTTTCTTTTTGAACAGCTCAAACATGCATTCAGATATATAATACAGGCAGCAGAACTGAGCTGAAATTAACCCAGTCTGTAGTTCCTGCAGTAACAAAATATCTGGAAAACTTAGTAGCAGGTTGCCCCAAGATGGCACTCTGTGTGCATGTCATGCTAAAATAATATTATGGTTCTGAAAGACCATCTTTATGATCTATGCACTGCATATGTCTCTTCCTGAGGAGGTAAAGAAGGTGTAAGGCAAACGTGACAGGCATGCAGCAAGTACTGTCACACAGCCCTTGAGTGATGGTCAGTGAGGGCATCAAGAGCATCGTCAGAGCAGATGCAGGCAAAGATAGGAGGATCACAGCAGAAAAGGAACTAGTGGTTTGTGACCAGAACATGACCTAATACATTTCTATCCTTTTACTTGCTTTTTTTGTGTTGATAAGGTGGTGTAATTCCCAGATATTCATAATATTTCATGCAATTGTTTTGTTATTCCTTTATCTCCTCTTATGCAGGGTACAGTCCTTTGACAGGGAAGAGAGCCGTGTCCTAAGCAAAATCTGACTGCTGAGGAAGCAGTGTTTCCAAGGGGTAGGTCCAAAATAATAAAATAACTTCCTCTTCTTTTGTTAGTGGAAAAAGCGCTGAAATATTTTTTTAAAAAAGTGACTGGATAGAGGGGAAAAGATTGTACCTTAACTTTAGGTTAGAGATCACAGGATCACAGATTGACTTGGGTTGGAAGGGACCTTAAAAGTCATCTCATTCCAGCCCCCCTGCCATGGGCAGGGACACCTTTCTGTAGACCAGGTTGCTCAAAGCCCCATCCAGCCTGGCCTTGAACACTTCCAGGGATGGGGCATCCACAGCTTCTATGGACAACCTGTGCCAGGTGCTTCACCACTCTCACTGTAGGAGTTTTTCCTAAAACCTAATCGAAACTGAATCTTCTCTTTCAGTTTGAACCCATTTCCCTTTGTCCTACCAGGACTTTATAAATTGTCCCCCTCCAGCTTTCTTGTCAGCTCTCTTCATGTACTGGAAGGCCACAGTTAGGTCACCCTGAAGCCTTCTCCTTTCCAGACTGAACAAACCCAGTTCTCTCAACCTTTCCTCATGGGAGAGATGCTCCATCCCTCTGATCATCTTTGTGGCCTCTTCTGTACTGGCTCCAGCAGGTCCCTGTCCTTCCCGTGCTGGGACCCCAGAGCTGGATGCAGGGCTCCAGGTGGGTCTCAGCAGAGCGGAGCAGAGGGGCAGAATCCTCTCCCTCCCCTGCTGCCCACGGGGCTCTGAATGCAGCCCAGGACACATTAGGCTGCATTTTGGAAATTCTTAAGCTGGGGGGATTAGTCAAATTTCTTTTTTAATGACTAGAAGATTGTCAAATATGTTTAACTTTGTTTGGTGTCTTAGGTAGCATGTGAGGGACCTTTTTTTCTTTTTTTCTCCTTGCGGAGTAATCTTTATGATTCTGCTTTAATGATTTTTCTTGTCTATCTGAAAAACGCAAAAAGAAAAATTTAAAATAATTAAAATTTTCTCCTTATCCAGTTCCTCTGTAGCTGTCATTTATAATTCTGTAATGACATACCTGCTTTGAATAAACTATATATGTCAAAATGGTTTGTAGAAGGAGGAAAGCCTTTCATGCTTTTGCACTGTATTTTTTGTAATGACTTTTATCAGCCTATGACGGAGAATTTGTCTCCATTTTGGAACTTTCTGTAATGGATTGAGATAAAATCTAATTCTGCACTTCACATACTCCATGGGCCAAACAGATCCTTCATTTAATTCCATTAAGTGAGTTTTGCAGAGAAGGGAGTAATTTACAGGAAGCACTTGGCCCCTAACCCTCTTCAAAGTGACTGGCAAATTAGCAATGGCACCGGCATGTGGAACTGGGTGCAGTCTCCTTCGTATGGGTGGAAGATGAATCCTCAAGCGGCAGGATGTTTTCTGGAGCAAAGGGAGGTTACCCAGCGGTGCTGCTGCCCTCTGCGCTCGCTCAGGTGCTCACCCACCGCTGCCTTTGCGTGTCACCCGGAGGACGCCACCTGCGCTGGTGCAGACACTGATTGTGCTGCTCCACAGCCCTGACAGTGCTCACTAACCTGGATTTGATGTGGCATGACAAGATCCCAACTTCTGCTCTGGCAGCGAGACTGTTCACGTGCGGTGCAGTCTGCCAGAGCCTCCCAGGACGTTTGAGTCGTAGCCGTGCGTAATGGCCTTGTGCAGTTAAGTGGAGCACGCTGTCTGAAATGAAAGTCAAATTTCAGAGCAGGCCTGTTTTCCTCCCCTCCCTCTCCCTCCACCAGTGCCACTTTCACCATCGCAACGGGATGTCTTCCTGCTTCCCTGTCGCTCCCCAAAACACACAAGCCCTCCTTCCTGCATGGTGTAACTAATCTGGTTTGCTGACTGAGATCTGCCGGGGCCTTTAATGTGATGCCAGCTACTATGGACTCAATGTAGCATGGCAGCATTTCAGAGTGAAGCTAAAAATCCAAATCCAATAAGCAAGGAAATAACCATAAAGAAGAAGGCCTGGTTTCCTTTCTGTCCATCAGCTCGCTGCCTGATGGGGCAGCTTTGCACTAAAAGTTGGCCATGGACCATATGTTATAAGTATGAAGACCTCTTTTTTTCCTCTTTAAGCTCAAATCTATGAAGAGATGCATTTTTCAAAATCCTGTAGGAAAATCACATTATTTTCAGGGATGAGCTTTCAGGCAGTTTGGATTCTTTTTTCTCTCTGTTGGGATTAGCAAACAGCAGCAAAACTCACACTTCTCCTCCTAAATCTCCACTCAAAATGGAAGGGAGGTTACCCAAGCTCAGGTTTTGTTCTTTTGAGATTTAACTGAAAGAGAGTTTCAGTGAGGGGGTTGTGATCCTATAAGGGGCTAGCTTTCATGAAAATTAGCAGAACAATTTTGTGAAAAATATTTGCATTTCAAGCGAATGCAGACTAGTAAGACTTTTGTGGTGAAAAAGACTTTTATGGTTTTGTGAAGAAAACAGGTTAAATGATTTCTTGTTTGTTTAGTTTGTGGAGAGAAGATGACTTTTCAAAAAAACTGAAAGAACCCCCGAAACACAGCTACTGAACATCATGTGGGGGAACAGGATATGACAGGAACCCAAAGTAATGGGGGAAACCATCCATAGTGCCAGAATGGGTCCTGGAAGTAGGGAGATGCTTGCTTTTGGAGAAGAATGGAATGGGTGCTGAAAGCTCCATGGCTCTCTAAAATGGCAGAGTGATATTCTCTTCTGCCAGAGCGTTCCAAGAGAAACCGTTCGTATATGGTTTCATCAGGCCAATTTTAACTTTTATTTTATTTTTATTGTACAAAACAAATAAAGAAATTCGCCAGTGTAAGGAGGATTAAGAGTGGATAATCCATTTTCGTGACTCATTCCGATAAGAAAAGAGCTCATCAACTCCCTGTAGCCTTGCATCTGAAGACAGTTGCTGACAGATTGCACAAAATATGTCCCTGCATTTTTAGGACCCCAAGACAGCATCTTGCAAGCGGATAAAACCAAATAAAACCTGACAAACCATCTTTGTACTGGAGAGATGAGAAGAAAAATGCAAATAGTTTCTGTTAGAGGATTTCAAAATGAAGCTATGAGGAAGGGCATTGAATTATAACTTAAACTCCTTAAATGTTCTCTTGGACATGAAGTATCTTAGTTAATTAAAAGTTATTGCATAACTGCTGCTGGGGAGTGAAAAGTTTATTTTTAATTATACTGCCTTACATAATGGTTACACGATGACAGAGGCAGCATGATGAAGTGAAAGAGATTTAACTATACTTTCTTAATACAGTGAAATTAAAGAGTGAGGTGTTGATGCATTAATTCATCCTTGACTTGTACCTGGATCTGTTTCATGATCTCTGCTTCAGCACTCAGTTTTTGAGGACAGTATCTGTTTGTTCTGTACTTGTACAGCCCACGGCTGTGATGATGACTTCTTGAGCATGGTATTCATCAAGATAATAAATAATCTTGTCCACTTTCAGCTTCTCCTTTGATCTTGGAATGTTTTGGCCAGCAGACTGGTACACATGCATCTGTAACTAATACGCCAACAAATCACGTCTATAATTTATCGTAATCGTGGAAAACCTATTTCAGCTGGATGATTTCTTAAGTAATTTATTTAACTGTGGTTATAGAACTGTATTTTCTGCCTTGGTACTAAGAAATATTGGCTTACAAGCTGAGCATGCAACAGGACAGTGAAGTATGTTGTTTTTAACTGGAGAGAGCATCTACAGAAATGTTGCTCACACAGAAAGGGAAAGTGAGATGGAGGGGAACTGAATATTTGGGTGTAACATAAGTAAAAGAGAAACTTATTTTCTCTCTAACTTAAAAATATCTCCTGTAAAATACTCCCTTCCCTCTTTGAAGTCTCTGTGTCAGTGTTTGCTGGATTTGAAAGGTATCACTATGGGGCTTTGGGTCATTAGGAGAACTTGCTCTGCTTCTGCATGCTCGGGGATGGGGCTGCTGGAGGCAGCCAGGCTCTGCTCCAGCCTCGGCTCCATCATCCAGCCCCCCGGTGTGGGGCTTGGATGGTTGAAATGCTGTGTCCTGAAGTGTGATGTTCAATTTTTCTAAACAAAATACTCCTCTGGAGGAGCCACCGCCAGCTGATCAGGCTGAACCAAAAAACAGACAGGTAAACATCAGCTCGCAGAGTGGTCCTGGGTTGACCCTTGTTAGACTTTAAAAGGCTTGTTTCTAGCCACGAGCAAACTACTGTCCATTTACTTCTGCTTTGACAAGCACCTTTCCTACAAAAGGAGTGATGATGACGATGATTATTGTTGAGCTGGCCTATATTGTGTAGGATTTTTAAACTGAATGATGATAGACACCATAATAGCTCCAAGGAAATCTGGTGTGAGACTCCTCTGCTTTGTGGCCTTGGCTTGCCCTTCCCCCTCTTCAAATTCTGTAATTTTTGGAAGTATCTAAGACTTTCTTGAGTTACAGAGGAAAAGCTGGGATTGATTTACAAGCTGACCTAGTGGGGCTGTCAACAGAAACTTATGGCTATTGAGTATTTCTGACAAAGTCTTGTCAGAGGTTTAGAGCTTTCTTTGTGAATGTGTTTATTAATTAATGTTTGCCTCTCTTTCATGGCTTTGACTATTATTTTTTTAAATCACAAAGGGTTTGATTGCAGTGATTTTTAAATTATTTTGTCTAGGAAGTATTTGTCAGGAAAAGCATATGAAATTGAATGGATGTAAAAATTAATAACATCAGATCCTTTCAATAACAGGGAATTAATGCAACTAAGATCTGCAATGTCAGGTGGTATCTATGGAGTCAGATACGCAGCGATCTCTGTCTGAGGTACATGAAATCATGAATTTAGAGGGAATGACAGTATTGTCTGTTGATGTTACAACATGACTGTGCTTTCATCCTGCTGTTTGATGGGGTGGTTAACATTCAGTGGTACCATGTGCCTGGTGTTATCATGCACTGCCCTTCCCTTTCATGCTTGTCCATATATCTTTAATTGTCATCTAAGTATAAAGCCCCAAACCCTAATAATTTGTTCATTTGTAAGCTTCCTATGTCGTTTAGAAGGGCTTAATTAAACTCTTTTCGGATAGCTGGAAAAAGTAGGACAGGAAGGCAGGATGTAAAATAACTCTCCAAACCAGTCTGATCTCCTGCCACTAGGGCAGGTCCTGGAAACCCTGACTGGGATTAAGATACCTTCATGATTTTGAATGCTACAATCCTGCATTTTTGTTTTGGCGAATATCAGGGCTATATTGCATATTGTTTATCTTGATTTTTCTTAAATATTAGTGGGCAGTATTTACCAGTTGCAAAACTGGAAGAAGAGGCTTAACCAAGAGGCACTGAGGCCAGAGTTGGTGTTGGGGGTAGGACTTGATGGGTGGAATGGTTCAGCTCCCCATCCTCAAACTCCAGAAATAAGCTGCCTGGGGAAGGGACACTGAGGAGCTGCAGCAAGCAACAAATAACCCCATCCATGGTCCAGGAATACATAATAGTGTGCATTTGGGTATATGGTGTTAGATGCAGCTTTTAAGCATTACAGGATGGGGATGCACTAAAAGACTGCAGAGAGCAAATACTGCTGAGTCCTGACAAACCTCATCAATTGGCCAGGACACCAGAACCACCACCCTCCTGAAAGGCACTTCAGCCTTTCTTTCCTCTTTGTGAATTAGCTGACTTTCCCCAGATGGAAGAAAAGAATAAGTCTCTGTTTTAAACACTGGCTTACTGAACTCAGCCCTGAAAATTGAAATCTGTCTGCAACTGGGAGTTGTTGGCTTCTGCTCTGTGGTTCTCTGGGGAAGAGCTGCTCACTCTCACAGCTGGTTTCCCTGGGGTTTGGCTGAAAATCCTCTGCTGTTTCTGCCTTGTGCCTGCGTATATCCCAGGGGTGGGAGGCAGTGGGTGTCCTGTTTCCTTGCTGGCATTTTCACATGTGAGGTTTGTAAGTTTTAGATCAACTAAAAACCAAGACAAGGTAGAACTTAGATTCGAGACCTTTTTTTTTTTTGCGGGGGGGAGGGGGTGGTAGTGGCCACTGATTTACTAATTTGTTTTTCCAACTCGTGAGTTTCATCCTCCCATAAATGTAACCAGAAAGGAGGCGGCATCTCTTGGCAAAGGAACATTTAGGTTAAGTTTTGTTTTGCAGGAAATGTTTTTTTCCCTTAACTGTTAAAAGCAGATTGAGGTTTTTGACAGCACAATGTGTTGTCCAGCCCATGTGTGGGTGGCAGGGAACACTTTGTAGGGGTGTACCAGATGTTTTCCTCTCCCTCAGGGGAATATTTTTGAAAATACTCACCCTTCTGGTGAGATCTGCTGCTCTACAAACTGCAGAAACTTAGAGGGATCCCAAACATTTGTGCTGCCTGTGGACAGTGAACTGATGCTCTTGTACATCAGCAGCTCAGTAGGAAGCCGGGGAATCTTTTCTCTTGATTTGAAGCTCCGTGACCAGATGGGTCTCTGACTCATCATCTCCAGTGCATCGCTACTGCAAATTATTTGAATTTCCTCTGAGTCTGTAACCAAGGTAATGGCACTTGTGGTCACTGGTGGGGCTGGCTGTCCTGTTTCACTCATGGATTTTCTTGCCTCTGATGGTACTATGGGAATGGTTGTGTCTGGCTGAATGACACGATCCCTGTTTTGTTTGGTGATTGAAAGTGTCTGCTTTGCTCTTGAAATCTGAAATCTTAAAAGCTGAAACTTTTCTTCCACTGATGTTTGTTTTTTCCATGCCTAGCTGCTCTTAGATGGGTTTTGAGTGCAACTCCATGAATATCTGTTTTCCTGCACTGTGCTTTGGGGTCAGTATAGAAAAAAATACGTCTGTGTTCTTAGAGAGAACACAGCATTCCACAGGAGTGCTCTCAGCCATCGTGGGGATTTGTGTCTGTTTTCTGATGGGTATCTGTTTTTGCTCCGAGGATATGTGTGGACCAGAATGTCAACAAAATGTAGGTCCAGAGGGATACTGGGAATTGTGGAATCCAGCTGCCCATCCTGGAACAGAACAATACGCTGAGGCCATCCCTGATGGATGAGTCCTAGCTTACTTATCCTATTATTTTAAAAATCTAAGGCAAACTCATCTTCTACTAGCTTGTTCCACTGCCCCGTCCTTGCAGTTTTTTTTCTAATATGTAGCCTAGATATACCTTGTTGGCAATTAAGCTGATTAATTTTTGGTTTACTCTGAATTATAGTACAATTGACTGCTGTCCTTTTTGCAGCCTTACACAGATTTGAAGACTTACTGTGTTTGAACCTCTCTTTCTGAGCATACATACATTCTTTGCTTTGAGACTTTCCACAGAGGGACACCCACCCCTGCAGTAAAATATCCAAAATCTGTAATATTTCTCTTGGTCACCTACTAGGTTGTCTGGAAAGCTTTCTTATTGTATGCAGTGGAGATGATTCATGGAAAAATGCTGGTTGTAATCTGTCATGGCTATCTTTATTTCTAAGAAGTTTCTTTTTGAACCTCTTTATAAAGATGACTTTATCAGATATGAGTACATATGTAAGCAAAAAAAAAAAATTTCATCTTTAACACGAAACATTATTGAAGTTCCTTTTTATACAACAGCAATTTAGGTTCTTATTTCTTCCTTTCAGAATATTGGATGGAAGGATTTAGGGAATTGTGGGCATTTTTTTCTTCCTTCCTACCTCAAAACCCTGCTGCAAAAATTGTGCATCTTCCAGAATACCACAGGGCAATTTTGTAAATGTGGGGGCAACCAGAGCTGGAGTTGCTTTGTAGATTTGAATGACTTCAGACTATTTTCTTGCAGCTGAATATTTGACTGTGTGGGAGGGTTTTCTCCTAAAAGCAATGAAAAAACAGGGGGGAAGAAAACAGTAAGTAAATTATAGTTCCAAATTTATTCAACTGATCACAGTTTCCATACCACGGATACAGATTATATCACTAATATTTCCCACAAAGAAAGGAGGTAGTGCCACAGACCTGCAATTAATATTTCACTTCAGCAAAATATTGTGATGTAGCTGTCCTGATTCTCAATATGTACAAAATCAGCATGCTCCAAGCATTATTTTGCACTCTGCTTTAGTTCCTTGGGAGAAGCATTGCAGTGGAAACTGGTACTTAGTTTATAAAAAGAGCAGTCGGTATCACTTGGAGGGATTTTTGTGCTGTGTGATGTGGTGTGGCGTGTCCTCTCTTCAGATTACAGACAGCCAAACTTAATTGCAAGTGTGATGCCGGGCTGCAGCCAGCTCAGTGGCTGCCTGGCCTGGCCTCTCGGTCAGTTCCCATGCTACACACTCAAAGTTTGTGCTGCTGGTATGAAAAATACGGTGTGAGCATCTGCCTGCCTGGGCTGCTGCTGCTGCTCCCCATGGAGAGAGCCTGGGCACTGGCGCGGAAGGATGTGCCAGTCCCCTGTGGGTGCCTGTGTCAGCAGGGTGGAAACACTGAGCAGCCATGCAAGGAAGAGCAAAGGCTCTGGGTCTGGCCACGACAGAAGTGTGCAGGCTGGATCTACTTCTTTAGCTAAGACAGGTTTTAGTGTTTTGGGTATAATAAAGTGAAGCCTAACCTAAGGGTGTGCATCTATAAAAGGCAGGGGATTTTAGTTTTCTTTTTTCAACCACTTTTCTGCAAAATGTTTTAAGTGCTTTGTTGCAGACAGTAAGTACATTGTTGACAAAGGTTGGCAGGCACTGCCTGGGCTCGACACAAGTGCCTATGAGACCAACACAGTTGGTATAATGACTTACACGCAGAGAACAAGATATCTGCATCCGAGACAAAGTGCTTTGTATACTAGGATTTCTGCTGCCCACAGATGGTGAGAGAAAGCTTCAGAACAGCTGGGGTGCTCACAGTTTTGGATGAAGGCTTCTGTTATCTGTAAGGGCTGAACTCTGGATAGTAAAAGCAGAAAACCCACAAAATTTACCAAGGGGCACTTGGTGCTCCTACTTAGCATTTCATTACCATCTCTTTAGAAATCTGAATTCTACTTCATAAATCAGGGTGGGGGTTTTTTTCTTCTACCTGTGCCTGTTTTCATCACCACCGTATTACAGATGCCACCAGGTGCAGATGGTCATCAAACCACCATCACATCCCTGCCTGTGCAGCAGTGCACCTTCCTTTGTGTCAGGATCCCACAGGGGATGTTTTGCATGCATGCAGCTCATTTAGGGAAGTACTTGGAACTTGCAGACCTACTGGGAATTGTATTTTATTTTCTTTCCCATGGTAACCACCAGTTTTTGCTTGGCGTAAATGGCTGTCTCTCATCAGAAGACATATTTTTAATGGAGAAATAACTGGTAAAAAAAAGCAAAGCTGCCGTGTGTTCAGAGACAAGATGTGCCTTAACTAAATCATTACTTCTAGAAAAGTTGTTTAGTCAAGCTGGCACCCAGCTGCCTTCACCCTGGCCAGCAATAGTCTCCCATCAAACCACAAGACTCTGCCTGGAATTTGTTTTCTTAAGAAGTAATCCTTGCAAATCCTCATCTCAAATTGCAATTTGCCCTTTCCCTAGTTTCCCCGATTTTGTTAAATCCAGGTATCCTTGATATCCCTTGCCTGTTATATCTTTCCTGTGCCTCAGCCAATTCCCTACACTCTAATCTTTAATCCTTAGGCTGTTTTTTTTTCCCTTTAGCCTGTGGTTTTGCGTTAGTTAATCTGGGTTTTGCACATCCTGGTTTATCTTGCAACACAATTTTCATTTGGATCGAAAGTGAGCATATTGTTGGTTCCTCTGAATGAGCATAGATGCTCTCTAAGTTGTTCTCTGGCAGTGAGAGAGGGGACAGCGCTTGTTCCCTCTGCTCTAGCACCAAACGTGCTCTGGGTTGCCCACTGATGGTCACCTTCTCCACCAGTGCAGAGCCACCCCTGCAGCTCTTCTTGCTGGCACGGGGAACATGCTGTTAGAAGTGCAGCAGTGACTATGGGGATTATAGACTGACAGAATTTAGGACAGGTCAGAAATTCTCCCAGCACTGAGTTGGAAAATTGGTTGGATTGGAGTTGGCACAGAAAAGCACCCAGCCTGTGAGCACGGGCTCTGCCCAGTGCAGCTGAGTAATCCTTAAGATGTTTCCTTCATTCGTGTGTTGATATATAATATTTTCGGCTAGTGTCCAGGCAGCCCACCAAATTCTGTTAACAGTGTGATCCTAAGGGGATTAGCTAATGACTTTCCATACTGATTGGGTAATGACTTTTTGGAAAGTGAGAACTCAGCAGAAAACAATCCTGGCAATTAGAGTCTGCTCATGTCAATACTGCAAGTGCTGCAGAGCAGCTCCATGAATAAAATGGCTTAACTTCTCAAATTAAGTCTGTATGTGTCTCACTAACCTCCCTACAGAGTCTCCTATTCTTGTCTGTTAGAGGAATACCTTTTGTGCTCCAGACTCTTTGGGGGTGAGAGTGGTTGTAATCTCCCTGAACAGATACTTGTTCTGTCTGCTGCAGCAGCTTTTGGTGGCATGCCCTGAATCCTGTTGGCATTTCAGGTGCAGCCCAGCCCTGTGGTGGCTGGCGGCACATTCCCGTCCTCCCCAGGCTGCACGGAACTGTCCCCTCTGCCCCAGGGGAGATACTCAGTGTGCTAGTGAAAATAGCCAAAAAGCTTCTCTGACTTTGGAGGAAAAGAAGGGATTTTAGGCATCCAAATCTAGTACAGGCATCACTGGTGACATAAATGCTCTTTTGAGATGTATGGTTAAAGGGGAAGTCTTTAAGCAGATCCTCAAATGAGAGTCTGGAAAAAAGGGGAGAAATAGTTGCATGTGTAAACATTCACAGTTCAGAACAGGTCAAAAAGAGGGCAAGTTTCCAACCAAGATTCTGATAGCTCTTCCAGAAAGGTGGAGCATAACCTCACAATGACCCTTAGGGTATGCAAAGGAGAACAATGATGCTACAAGAACAACTCAAAAGAGAAACAAAATATAGCCAGGAAAGGTCTTCAACCATACCAACAGTTAAGGCTTTGTTCCCTCGTGGAGGCAAGAAAAAGTGTGCAGCACAATCTTCCTGGTACTTGCAGTAATTTTTACTTTTTCTAAGCACTCGTTTTGCCAACAAGACAACAGTTTCAAGATGTGTTAGCAGCTGCATCTGCAACTGCATCCTTCAGCCATTGTTATGCATAATTACTCAGTGTTTTATCAATTCTGTTGTGCTCCCAGTAGTCTGGTTTGAGAGCCAAAGCACATCACTGAGATGTCTGCTTGTGTCCCATCAGAGGCACTGAAACTTGGCTGACTAACTGCTTTGTGCTGTTTGTTTTACCTCGCTGCTTGATGGTTGATGTAAAAATCAAATAAACCCCTCCAGCCTGTAAATGGGATGGCAAAGTTCATAACAACAGTGGCCTGCATGCCACAGTTTGCCTTCTGATGTATGGAGTTTATAACACACATCTTTAGCAAATAGCTAGGAAAAGGAAAAACTGCGGATAAGCAGTTTACTGGAGCTAAATGTGGCTGCTCCACTCTCTTTGCAGGTACTGTTAGACACAGTCTTAAGCAGTGTTGGTAGGCTTAGTTGTAAAGAGCAGCTTAATACTGCAAGTATCGGATACATCCTGATGGTGAGCCTAGAGAACTCTTGCACTTGTTTTTACTGTTACATATTGCTTTGGTTGATTTTTTTGTGCTATATGCAGGTGTGTTCTTCAAGTGGGAGTAAGCTCACCTCTCCCATAGCTGCTTGCATCCTCCTTCCCCACTATCACTGACCTGCTTCCCTGAGGAGGATAATGCCTACCCCAGATTTCAAGGGAAATTTGTTCAGTGAAATGCAGTTACATTTCTTCTTTATTTTGGCAACCCTACTTTTCCCACTCACTTTCACTTGTAGTACAAAAGTCAGTAGTTTTTTATGAAAACTATTTTTTCCTCCTCCTCCTCAACAAAAAGATTTAAAAAATACAGTGACAGATCTTTTTCTGGAGACCAAATATGATATGTTTCAAGCACGCAAACCCAGGAGGTTATAATGCAGACTGATTTGCAGCCTCTGAGTGTAGTGGCCGTTGCCAGCTGTTGGCCACAATGAAGTGCTCTTGTGTCCCCTCGTTGTCACTGTCATCTCCTGTGATGCTGTGAATGGTGCCAAGTGCATCCCTCACACCCTGCCTCAGAGTGGGGGCACCCTGGCCTGTCCCCAGAAACAAGTCCCCACCACTGCCAGTGGTGAGCAGAGATGCCTCCCAGGCTGCCCCTTTCCCTGTGCTCCTTGTCGCTCAGCTGCTTTTGCCCTTCACTGCTCGGGGCAGGCTCTGCTGCCTCTTGGCTTTCAGTGTTGTGTGTATTTCTTCAGCTGTTGCAGTTGTGTGCCTCTCGGCCTCTCACATTTTTTCACAGGCTGAGTCATTACCACTGCTCCTGAGCACTCCTGCACCTTCATCATCTTGAATCTTTGTCTAAATCTTACTGCTTAGGCCAGTTTTTCGGTATATTCTTTCATTGTCCTGATTTTGCAGATTATAAATTTAAATGAAAAGGGCTCTGATTTTTCACTCTCTGCTGCTTTCAGGCCCTTGTTGCATAGTAAGCGACCAGCTGACAAACACTGCCTGTAACATCATGCATATTCCTGCTGACATTGTTGACAGCAGAGCTCATGCATAAAAAAATTTATGCCATAAAGCATAGGTAGCTCTGCAGACTTCTGCTCTATTTAATGCCCAAGTCAGAATATTGGTCAAAGCTTCTCTAAGAACGAGAGATGACATTTCCCCATCTGCTCATGTGAGGGGAGGAGTTTGTTCTTTGAAAAGCAGAATAATTGTTAGAAGACAAATGAGCAGGCCAAACTGCAATATGCTCCAAGAGTAATTGCTCCTGAGTTGCAAATGTGTTCAGTGAACAGGGGCTGTGTAGCAACGCTGTTGGGAATATGTGTGAAAGGTTTTTAATGCTGCTAGCAAAGCAGAATGGGGCTTCTTTTTTGACCATGAAGTAAAATACGTGAAGGATTTCATAGCAATTTTTAAAATAAGGAATAAGAGGAAAGTTTCTATGCTTCTTATCTAACATATCTTCTTCTGAACCATGCACATTTGTTAAACCTGAGACCTAAGGATAGGGTCTACAGATATCACGGTCCTGTTGGATGTAGCAGTCTTTCTGCTGTTTTTTGGCAAATCATATAATTGTAGGATAGGCTGGGTTAGAACGGATCTCTAAAGGCCATCTAGTTCCAACCCACCTGCCATGGGCAGGGTCACCTTTCACTAGATCAGGTTGCTCACAGCCCCTGTCTGACTTTGAATGTTTCCAGGGATGGGACATCTACCACTTGTCTGGGTAACCTGTGCCACTGTAATCATAAAAATTTATTTCTTGTATCTGGTCTGAATCTACACTAATTTAGTTTAAAATCTCGACCACTTGTCCAGTTGCAAGAGGCCCTACTAAAAAGACTGCCTAAAACGTCTCCAAAGATTGTCCCCATCTTTTTACAAGTGCCCCTTTACTGAAAGGCCACAAGAAGGTCTCCCTTCTCTTCTCCAAGCTGAACAGTCCCAGCTCCCTCAGTCTGTCCTCACAGAGGCCAGATGCTCCATCCCTCTGATCATCTCTGTGGCCTCCTCTGTACTGGCTCCAGCAGGTCCCTGTCCTTCCCGTGCTGGGACCCCAGAGCTGGATGCAGGGCTCCAGGTGGGTCTCAGCAGAGCGGAGCAGAGGGGCAGAATCCCCTCCCTCTCCTGCTGCCCACGGGGCTCTGGATGCAGCCCAGGACACGTTTGGCTCTCTGGGCTGGGAGTGCCATGGCCGGGGCATGTCCAGCCTCTCACCCACAGCACCCCCAAGTCCTTCTGGGCAGGGCTGCTCTCGGTCTGTTCATGCCCAGCCTGGGCTGATACCAGGGGCTGTCCTGACCCAGGTGCAGCACCAGCACTTGGCCTTGTTAAACCTCATGATGTTCCCACGGACCACTCCTCGAGCTTGTCCAGGTCCCTCTGGATGTCATCCTGTCCTTCAGGTGTGTCAAACACACTGCTCAGCTTGGTGTTACCTGCAAACTTGCTGAGGGTGCACCTGATCCCACTGTCCATGCTGTTGATGAAGGTATTAAATAATCCTGGTCCTAGTGCAGGCCCCTGAGAGACACCACTCATCACTGATCCCCATTTCTACAGTGAGCTGTTTATCCATTGCAAGAAGTGACTTTGTGGCAAGAGCTGCCTCTCAGTTTGCTGAACCACCCTCCTACATTTGGGGTGCAGGATCTGCAGGCATCTCACCATTCAGCATCAGCACTTCCTGCCCATGTGATGAGACTGTTCACCCAGTTCTCTTCTTTCCATGCAAGGCCTCTCCCACTTGGAGGACACCATCACCAAATGGACAGAATTATGATGGTTCTTTCATTGTTGATGGTTCTCTTCTCTACTGTGCCTCAGTGTTCAGTGCAGCAGGGAGCTGTAGCCCAGGTCTTGCCCTCACCTGCCTTGCAGAGCCATCTGTGCCAAACATCACAGGTATGTGATATGAAATAAAAGATGTTAATGAAAACTATCCAAAAGGCAGGTCTCCAGGGTATAATCCCCTCCCTGTGAGAGATTTGAAGCGAGTGTAACAAATATGTCATGTTGCCTCTTGAGATGCCCTATTCACTATATTTCTAGGAGAAAGATTTTCTTGCTGATTTTGTGAGCTAAGGCTAAACTAAGTTTCCTGTTGCTCCACTTATGCTAAAACCATTCCCAGATAGAACAATGTAGAAGGGTTGGGTATTCATATATTTATTTACATATATTTATTCATATAATATATTTATTTACATATGAATGAAAAACCACATGCATGAACATTTAGCATTTTATTTTTGTAAAGACAGACAAAACTCCTTTTTTTTTCTTTTTTAAAAAATTCAGATCTGTTCTTGAGTTTTCATGCATTTTTTACACGTTTTTGGATTAGTGGTGTAAGTTAGAAATCTTTGTTTCTCTACCTTTGCTGTCACTTGGCTAGTTTGCTTGAATTTGATAATGCACATTGAAAGGCCTGTGGGTAACCTGGGTGTTGCAGCTGCCTTAGACCCCATGCAGTGTCAATCCTAAACTGCCTCATCTGAAGAATCTTAATATTTTTACCTGAAGGTGCTGAACGTGATTGAATGGGAAGATGTGGGCTGCACATCCTGTATCCCTGTCCACTTCTGCAGGCTTGTGTGTTTCATGACATCATGCCACCAGTTGCACAGAGGAGTTGTCAGTCAACCATCCGTGAGCACACCTTCCCGCCCAGAATAGATTCTTTCTGGAGGTTTGTTCGATGAGACCCACGTTTGAAGGTGGTGGTTACACTAGTATTTGATGTTTCCTAGTATCTAATGGCACTTTGTGCCAAGCTGTTTCAAAGGCACTCACAAAGACAAGGATTGCAGCCTGTTAAATCTGCAGAAGGGCTGTACTGGTGAGCTGGGGTTTCTGGGTCCTCTGGGTATACAGGCACCTGGCAGTGGTGTGTTTTTCAGCAGTAAATGTTCAAAGCAGGAATTTAAAGCATTCCAATCCAGCTTTTCCTTCTGGGCAGAAGATATTTGTGCCGACCTGCCTCTGTGTGTCTGTGGACTGCTGTTTGTGCTGTCGAAATGCCAGCTGGCTCTGGGCATCCCTGCTCAGTCCCGCGCCGCGAATGAACAGGCTCCATTCAGTTGGGCCCCATAAATAGCTTTTGTTCATTCATTGAAAATACAGTAATTGTAAACATGCTAGTTTAATAACTGTGTTTAATTAATGATGGGTTAGTAAACGATGCGTGGAGAGGAGGTTAAAATTTACTAAAGGCTATCGCTATGTAGGTCTTAATTGAATTAAGTGTATATTAAGCTCGGCCTCTTTCCTGTCCCTGGAGAAACAAGCTGGGTGCACTGGAGCGTATGGATGCTATTGATTTCAGAAAGTTCTGGTTAAAGGCAGTACAAAAATACTCTATGGCCAAAGTCCAGATCCTTCTACACACATAACAAGGCCAAGGCAGTGTTAGCACAAAAGGATAGAGAGCATGATGTTTACTTAAGGAATCCATATAGCTGTTAGTATTATCACAAGTCATTTCCCAAAAACACCTATTGAAAAAAAAATAATTTTCCCTACACTCACAGTTTTTGCCTTATTTGGGAATTGTTATCTCCTTTAATGGTTTTTATATAGGAGAAGAGGTTTTCCTGTGTCTGGTTTCTCTGTGTATTTGTAAAAGCATATATACACTTAAACAGAGTGTCAAAAAATCTGAAGGAAAGTAGCAACAGGTTTTTATTTTGTTTTTTTCCAGCAATCTGTGTCCAGCAAGCCTATTTACAGCAAAAGTAGTCCTCGGGGAAGGTTTGTAACACAGAAAATGAAGGCAAGAGCTGCCATGTGCTAGGCAAGACATGGCATCCTCGTGCCCTGTTTCTTTTATAAAAACTCATCTCATGCTTGAAATGAGTGTCTCTCAAACCTGTGTTCTTAGCACAGGAAAGTCACGGGCACATGTGAAATAAAAGTTGTCTCTCTTTGCAAAGGGGAACATTAAGGAGAAGCTGCAGTTGAGTTTACTGGGAGGTTTGGACAAATGTTACAGTTCAATGTAAGGCAGTAATTTTAAAAAAGAACTTTTGGATTTAAAGCTTCTAATGGACTTCTAATGTATTTTGAAGGTCAAGCATTATATACTGCAAATGGACCTTCTCATGTTTTATGAGTATGTGTTCCCACTGTGTTCATGTGCCTTCTTTCTGCATAGTCTCCAAATGTTGGTTTGCCTTTGCATTACAACCTTTTAATGTAGTTTTTTGGAGCCAGCTAGAGTTTTATCCACGTGAAAAACCAGGAGTTGGCTTTGGATTTTATTTTTTTCCCCCTCAAGATGCACAACTTGTGTGCTGAGGAAAAGGTGGTTTGCATGAACTCCGTGGGTCAATAGTCCAAAAAAAATTTTGCGGAGAAGGAACTTGCTGGTATTTGTTTCACAGATCCACAGCATCAGGAGACAAAGTCTTATCAGAGATGTTGGATAACCAGCTTTCAAAATGCAGACAACTTGTACTTGACTGTTTTTTCTCCTATTGCATAGGCTGCAGAATCAAAAATAATATAAGGTAACCATTAGGAGAAAGCTGGGAAGCTCTCACTGACCATGTGACCAAGCCCTCAGTTACAGCATTTTTTCAGAAAAATAGTGTTTTCCTTCAAGTCCTTAGAACAATACTGTTTGAACTTAAAAAGGCAGATATTGTGCAGAATTTATCTCCCATGTTTGTTAAAAACATTGTTCCTAGTTTTATAGAAAAGTAGGTCACACTAGGGTGCACTGTTTCTTTTTGTGTCTTACACACAGAAGTGTAATCACAGAAGGATATTCTAATGAAGCAATTAACAGGGAGATTTGTAAAAATATTAGAGGAATGTCAGTTTTCCAGGAAGTTAGTCAGTTTGGAAAGGACCAGACTTTTAGGAGACTCATTTGCCTGTAAGAATATCTGAAATGCTTGAACTGTCAACAAGAAAAAACAAAGTAACTCAAAAAGTGATTTACAAAAACATGTAAGGAAATTTAGGGGGTTTGGAGGTCTGACAAAATTCAGGAAGCAGTGGAAGAAGTATTTAGTGACAACTTCTGAAAAAGGGCAAGACAATGGAATATAGACATCATTGGTTTTGGTGATATTTGTGCTCTCTGAGTGCCCTTGGTCCTGATGCTGCTCGTGCTGGGGTGAAGGGTGAAGTTTCCACCCATGTGAAGGCTCTATGAGTTCCTGGAGCTTTGCATGCCTGGATCTTGGGATGACACCTGTGCAAGGAGATCTGTTGTTCTCTGGAGGGCTCTGTGCAGCACCCACGTACTGGTTTGTAGGTCAAACAGCTGCTTTAAATATCAGTACTAAGGTTTGTGACACTGTGGCACAGTAACACACTTCTGTTTGGGTTTGTGTTTTATTATGCCTCTGATGTTTTCCTGAGAGAAATGTGCCTGGTGAGAACTAGAGCAAGCTAAAACTGCTAAAGCTTGCTTACGTGGTAATGTTATCTCTTTCACGGGCTATTGCTCTCCCACAATATAATTTAGTTGAGTATAAGTTGCTTCAAAGAAATCCTGCTGGTGTTGCTGCTTGTTACTCTACAACGTTTGGGTTAAAATAGAAGGGAAAAAAGGGTGGCTTAGCTTTGATGTCTGATACTGTTAGGAGTGAGTTGCTCTTTCCTGCTTCAGAGAGCTTCTCACAGCTGTTGAGAGAAGTACTTAGCCCCAAAATGCAAGACTTGTATCCCCCAGGGCTGGTGGAGAAGAGGTTGTGAATAATTTGACTTGAAGTCAAGGTGGTGCTCGGTGGAGCAGGAAATTAGGAGTGCTATTTTTAAATGCTGAAGAACTTATTAAAAAGCAGTAATAGTTTTCATTAGACAAAGAGCTTTGAGTTTGGGAGGCTCATGATTTGAGGTAGCATCATTCATCAAGTAAGTGTTTTTTAAAGAGTGCCAAGTAAATCTGTCTTTCTGGAAGGGTTGGTGACTATCAGGAGAATTAAGTAAGGGATGCGAAGCTTTTTGACATAAATCTTGGCATGCCAAGTATGTCTCTCTAAATTGGCAGCTGGTGTTGCCACGCATTAGCATTTAGAATAAAATAAAAATGACAAATTTGTCTAATGTGAGAATAAAACTAACACAGAAATTCTGCTCAGTCTGTATCTTTTGGTCCTCTTTCTCCTTTGCTCCGTGCCTGTGATTTTCCAAGAATTTTAAACATGAGAGAGACACAAGCTCTCATGTCCCCATCCCTTCTAACACCAGGTGGAAAATGGCCCATGGTCACAGGCTTGCAGCAACGGAGGGGTAATTCAGACATTAGAGAAGAAAATCGTGACCGTAAATGTTGGGGTCACTTAGCCAGAGAGGCTGGGGAATCCACACCAGTGGATTGTTGTGCAGGAATTTGCAGGGATGTGCCATATCTGTCCAACACTATTTCAAGCAGGGAGGTTGAGCAGAAGCCCACTGAGGTACTTTCCAAATTAGGTTAGTGTGCTTTCTTTGACAGAAAAAGGGCAGTCAGCCTTTGAAGATGGTTATACTAGGTTAAAATAAAGAAAGCAGAAGTCTTACCTTCCTTTGTCCTTGCCCAAGACAGGAAAGCATGTTAATGGAAAGAATATTTGACATTAAAAAATTATGTACAACCAGAGCAGAATAAGGTCCAGATCCCCATGGCTGCAAAAAGTCGCTTTGATTTTTTTCCAGACCTTTGGGTTTCTCAGCAGCAAGTTTTCTGCCTAAGGGCTCTTCAGAGAATGGGTAGTCTAAAGCTGGCAGGTCTTGAGATTAATTTTAAATTTTTCTGCTGAATGTAAGTCCAAGAAGATGTGTGGTAATCGTGATAACACATTTACAGCTGCACTGGAACGCCCTGACCCTAAGCAGGTCATAAGCTTCAAAAAAGTAACTGTTTCCTGTGATGTTAAAATAGCGTTTATTCTTTGGCTTTGTAAGACTTTATAGTTCACTAGAGTGTGAACAAAATCTCTCTATTTGGTGCTTCAGGATGATTTTTCTATTTATTAGTGCCCAAGATATCTCTTATCTCCAAGACAGAGATGACTTTAGAGGTCTCATACTCTTCAGCACCTGGTTGTACATGTTTACACAGAACGGTAAATAAGATATTTCCTTGCACTGTTGAGTCACTCTCGTTCAACAAGTGGTATATATGTAAGTAAAACTAAAGGGTTTTTTAAACTCATTTTTCAATGGAAAGCTGATTAGTGAGACCTTGAAACCCAATATCCCCAAGAGACAGTTCACAGCACTGTGTGAAACCTAGTTCATATGGCAGGCAATAAAAATTAGAGGTGACTTGAGAGCAAGCCATTATATTGTGTTTGGAGGGAAATTCAAGCTCAGGCACCCAGTGGAGTTTGCAGTGGGTAACAGTTCATACAGGTCAGCAGAGCTGTGGTAACTGGGGGTCAATGATTGCCCCTGACAATCAACGAGAGGTCAAAACCAGCCTATTGTGGGGCTCCTGCCCTGCTCACTGCTGGGGCATGGTCCTGGACCTTCCCTTTCACAAGCACAAATGCCTCTGTGTCCGGGTCTCCAGCCTGGCTGATTCCCTGGGGCAGTGGAAGGGGTTGGGCCCCAGACCAGCTACTCTCTGAATCCTTGGCATTAGAGAGCATATGAGGACACCGAGCATTCCCAAACATGCAGCAAGGAGCTTGCTCAGCTGTGATGAGTGGCTTGGGCTCTGAACTTTTTTTCTAGCTAGATTGTCAGATTTTGAATTTCTACATTCTCACCACTCTCATGACAATAAATGTTTTGTGTAGCTTCCAAGAAACAAGATATTGCTTCTTGGTGCCAGATGAGGTTTGCTTCTACTCTAGTGACTCGCAAAGTAAGTCTGAAGTTTGCTGAGGCTGCTTATGGTTTTTCAAAACCATTGCTTTTAGCATGAGAAGTTTGGTTTCTAAATGCCCTTTACGGGGGTTGAAAATCCTGCCTTCAGCCTCCCAAACCACTGCTGTGGTTCAGACTGGTGAGGCTCTTCAGTCATGGAAACTGGAGCAGGATAGGTTTTGACTGCAGTATCCCAAAGTAATGATGGTAGGACGAGAGGGTGGAAGAGGCCAGAGGAGGGAGAAGTCTGGAAAGACCAGAAAGTGTCTGGTTTGTGTTGTGTGTGTGAGAGCGAGAGAGAGACTGGGGCTTCTTTGCTGGAGGAAGAGAGCAAAACCCCTCTCTGAGGGCATGGTCCTGCTCTTGATTCACTGCATGCCAGTTGAAAAGGGCAGGCTGGCTGAATTGCTGTCTGCTCTCTTAAAGAAATCTCTGCTCTCCAAAGCCTTTACTGCCTTAAATGTAAAGATTAGCATCACAGCTCACAATCCTGAGGTGTCTGAAGCAGAGGCAGACTGGTGACCGCTCGCTTGATCTTCATTAAGGTGCATTTCAGTGGTTTTGTGTGAGTGTACTGGAGCTGCTTTGGGTTGTGACCAAGCTGTAGTCCCTTGTTTGTTGTCCTGCACTCCCAAGTTGAGGTCTGAGGGAAAGAGTTTCCTACTCCTGCAAGTCCCTGCTGCCCTGAGGGGCTGGTTAAGGCCTGTGGGGTGAGTTGGTGCCCTAATGGGCTGTGGCCACATGGATCATGAGACAGAAGCCAAATCTCACACACCTTTGTCCATCTGAAAATTATGAACTGCAACATAATTTATCTGAGCAACCTCATTTTCAGTATTTTCTTCCCTCTTCTTCTCCAAGTGTACTTCTGCTTTGGAAACTACTCTGCTTTATCCCTCTCATATGACAGTCCAGAAAGCTTGCCTGAATCCTATTTTTTTTTCCTAAGTACAAATAATTTCCAACCAAAGATTAGCAGTTTCAAAATGAAAATGTAAAAATACATGTTCCAATGCAGGAAGAGAAGTTGTAAGCAACCTGCCTATCCTCAGGAGAACTGCAAGGCTAGAAACCCCAGGGATGAGTAGCTGAGATGGGTTAAACAAGGGTTTAATTTTTTCTTTGAAAAATACTATTACCTGGTGTATCAAGTCTATTCAAAACAAAGTAATCCTAAATATGTCTTGGCAGATTATGGTTTTAAGAAATCCCATTTAATTCTGCTTCTTTCCTTAATGGATTCCTGTTACGGTTTGCACTTTCAGGCTTTCTGTAGAAGCAGGGCAACATTTCCATCTGTGTGTTTTGTCTGTGGGGAATAGAGAGTCCATAAATTAGCTATTCCTTGTGGGAAAGCCTGCAGTGGCAATTCCTGTGGGTCATTGTTTCTCTCAAGGGGCAACATCTCCTTTTCAGGCTTGGCTCCTGCATGTTGGGCTCTTTATATCGGGGTCAGGACCAGCAGGATGAGGATGTGTGGTCATCAGCCTTGTCTGCAAGAAAAATATCAGACACCCAAAGTCTTTGATTTTTAAGGTTGTAATTAGGGGAAAAGGCAAAATAAAATATTTGGAGATTTCTTAGTATAGTTCTCTGGAACTTTCAGAGCTCTACAGGGGTTTAAATATGATATTTCAGTGAATATATGTCTCTTTAAAATACTGGGATTTCCCAGGAGATGAGAAGTGCAATTTTTTACTAACTACTTTATTGTATTTTTAAGGTTTTCTATCTTGAGGCTGGGCATCTGACTTCTGTTTTCCTTTTATGAAAAAAGCACTGGGACATTTAAATAATTCAAGGGAGAAATTATATGCGCTCAGCAAACAGATGTCAAAAAAAAAAAAAAAAAGAAAGAAGCTGAGAATCTAGTCCTCCAAAGTCACTTCCATATATTTCCTTTCTAAAGAATGCATTTTTAATCAGCTTTTAGAAACAAAGTGCCATGCTGACATATACATACTTACCCATTGTTTCATCATGGGACAGAACAAAGAAAGTGAAACCACAGTTACAAACTATTGTACTATAATATGTTAAATAAATGCTATGATACCAAACTAGTTCACCTGACAAAGCCCAGAGTTACAAGACTGTTTTGCTGTAGTTTTCGAGATGATACGAAGATAATTGAATGGGTTTCTGTGCTTTGTAACAACAGGAGTTCATACAAGGGCTCTAGTGGCTCTGGTAAAATAAAAAAGGGAATTAAAGAAGAATAACCTTTTCCAGGGAATAAGATCAATTTTCTAACTGTAATTTGTAATTATAATTTCTGATTTTTCTTTCATAGTCTCGTTCATCACATTTTCCTATGAAATCATTTCAGGTGTGAAGTTTGGATTGTGGTGTGTCTCTGCCTCTCTCCATGCAGCACAGCTGTATGGGTGCAGCACAGGATGGCTCCTGCCCTGGGTATCATCTAAATTGTCAGCCAAAACATGAAGAAATGCAGTAATCTGAAGGGAGTCTTTCATGTTTTAGTGGAATTAATGGAAGAAAAGTGGGTGAAGACAGACAGAAAGGACCTTGCCCTCCTGAGGTTGGTGTTGGAGGGGTCAGCCCAGCTCATTTTGAGGTTGCTGATAAATCTGCTGTTGCCACATGGTTTCTCGATGCTGCCACGTCATTAGTTTGAGTTTGAGGTGTTTCAGTCCTGGTTTAGCACCTGGGTGGAGCTCTGAGACAGTTTGATCTCCAGGGTCTACAGGTTTGTCTGGGGTGCCCAGGAGAGCAGGGACAGTGCAGGCTCTCCATGGTGCTCCTGCCTCTCCGCTTGGGGAAATGCCTTCACACATCACAATTTCCACTGGGCTTTGAGCCAGCTAAGGAAGATCTTTGAAGGTGACTGAATAATCCAGTGAGGGACAGAGACTGATACACCTTCCACTGGCACCTCTTAGGGCAGATCAGGTTCAGTGGAGCAAATCTTCTGCTACTCACTGCCATCAGCCTGAAGGTGATTTCTGGGTTTGTCACCTCTCCTCCTTTTTCATTTTGGTGGGGGGGATTGCTCAGGTTTTATGGGGTCTTTTTAAAGTTGTGTGTGACACCCTGCTCCTCTTCTCTTTATCCACCCTGCCCAAACTGGACTGCGCTAGCAGCTGTTGCAAAAGAAATGCTTTTTAATCAGGTCCATGCTTGCTTGTTGCCAGAACAGGAGAATGTGAGACTAGCAAAGCACAGAAGGTTGTACCTGCTTTCTCTGGCACTGGGTGGAAAGAATAACACTTTGTCATGCTCTGGCTTTCCTGGCTACTGGGTTGTGAGTGATTGCTGGCAACTCCTCATGAGCTTTCCTGCTTGGGAAGAGTGGTTCTTTCTGCAGTTTCAGAGTATTTACTTTTCTCTGTTGTTTTTCTTGTTGGCTCTGAGTCTTCCCTGGCTGCAGGTTGCTTATAGTAAAACATTAGTCATCAGTAAAGCTGATTTTTTTTCTTAGATACCTAGTGCAGTGATATGGCTATCAAATACCTCTCTTTGGCAGCATCTTATTAAGTTGCTTGTGATGCTGTGATGACTTTGAAGCTGAAAGTGTTTAAGAAAAGTGTTTTCAAAACTAAGAGTTGGGTTGAATTTTCTAAAGCTGAAATACATGCTGAATATTGAATATATATAATACATTCTTTGGGAATATTCTGGTGACAGCATATACGTATTTCAGCTCCTAATCCCATGCATGTTTCTAAGCACATGGTAAAACAGATACTTTGTAAGTCTGTTGGTATAAGCAATATTACATAGCTCCTTAAGCGTTTGAAGGATTAATACTTTAGTTTTCAGTAACTGGATTTTTGCCCATGCTGCACTTGCTTTTTCTTAAAAAAATACCCCCAAATGTGTATTTAATTTATAATATTTGATTCCAATATTGTAGTAGCACCATATTTAGTTTTTAAAAGTCTGTTTGGTTTAAATACTGCTAACTTTGAAGCTTGAGCTTAATGGTAGATCAGGGGAAAAAACACGGGTGCATGGTGGTTCTGTTTTGTGTCTTTTTCTTTTAGTGGTTATATTTTGTTACAGAGAATGATTATGATGAGAGCTTATGTGGGGGAGCCGGCTTGTTGTATGTTCTTAATCTTTGGCATGCCTCTGAAAGCCTGCCTGGCTTCTTTTAGATGTGATCTGCAGTTACACACATCTGAACAACATAAGACATGGAAGTGCATATGATGCTTCTTTAAGTCCAGCGTGTGGTTAATACACCAATACTGCTAGGGATAGTAAAAATTATTGTGTGTGTTTGCTCTGAATGGACTCCCTCTTTTGTTCCTTCAGCCCAGTAAGAACATTGACTCAGAAACTTGAATATTTAAAATGCCTGAAGGCAAGACTTTGCTTTCCAGGCTTCGCTCCTTGTCTTTGCAGAGATGATGACTGCATAAAAGCACATGATTAGGTGAAGCACCAAATCATTATTTATAGACCATAACATTTATTTATGTATTTTTAATAGGGGCTCAATTCAGCATTGAAGTCTTCTAAAACACCGAAGAGATACACAAGAACTACCATGACAGCAAATTCTGTGCTTGAAGCCTTTGCCCCAGACCTTGTGCAGATTTAGTGAGATTGTATGTGGTGTCAATGTGTAGAAAATGAGTCTCCTGACCAATACATGGTGGTTATAGGGTTCCTGAAGAGTGCAGTCAATAAAGACTGTGTCTATCTAGGTTGCAGTATCTGGACTCTGATGAACCTTGTGTGGAGACTTCCAGGAAGGCAAGCATCTTCTGAAGTAACTCTGAGAGCACAGGCTCTGTAGGCTGGGGATAGGTCTTACAGTTATGGCAGCAAATACCTCACAATTGCCAAAGCCATGTAAAACCCCCCTTACATTCTAAGAGGCTGGCTATCTGCACTCTCCCCTCCTTCTTCTTGACAGATGATTTTCAGTCAGGCAAAAAACTCTGTTTGAGAGGAACAAGACCAAAGACTGTAGTGATTACCCTGTCTCGTTATTTCTGGAACCAGAGTACCATCCTGGGCTGACTTGTGTGGATCTTCAGAAACAGCCATAAAATTCAGCTGCCTCCAAAAGCACGATCACACATTTTCTGAGAAAGGTCAGAAGAAGCTTGGGAGACTTCCAGATCCATGTTCCATGAGGTCTGCCTGCAGAAAGACATTGCTACTGTGATCAGTATTGGGGCAAGTCCTGTGTGATATCTTTATCCATGATCTGGACTAGGGGATCAAGAGCACTCTCAGTCAGTTTGCAGAT
>VYZQ01038435.1:0-15722 GCA_013400655.1 Mystacornis crossleyi
TTTTTATATAAATGAAAAGCTATCAACTAGCAGCAACGGTTCTAGAGATATCTTAGCACCAAGACCAAGGGCAGGGGGGTAACAGGAAAAAGGAAAGGTTCAGTGTTGCTGATACCACCATCATGTTTCCAAACAACACAGCTTGGCACAAAGCTCATCCCTCTGGGAAGTGAGAACATGTCGGCTTGGACACCTTTTGACCAACATGTCTCACTCCCACGATGGTCTGGTCAGGTTGGTGCTGTCCATGCCACATCAGCAGAGCAAGGCACTAGCATCTGTGGAGTTTTTGCACCTTTTTTGTTTGTGTGGTGTTTTTTTTGGTTGGTTGGTTGGGGGTTTTTTTGTGAGTTTTTTTTCTCTTTTCTAACCTGAAGTGATATTGTGTGGAAGCCTGGAGCTTGTTTACTTTAAAAGAATAAAACAAAGAAGAGCCCCAAACCCACAAAACAATCTCTTTGTGATGGAAGGTGCAAGTCCCCCATTCACATTTCAGCTGGATTCTGCATTCCTTCAAGAAAGGAAGAAATATTTCACAGGAAGAAGCAGAGCATCCCGTCTTCCTGCTGTCATCAGTCTGCTGTGCTGTGGAACATGTTACCTTGGTCACAAGAGAATAAGTGAACCTTTGTAGGACATCACACATGAATATAATCCAAGATAATCTTGCATTGATAGCTCCTGCCACCAAACTGCAGCAGGTTTTTCTTTCAGTCATTCCAAACAAAACAAAACAAAACAAAACAAAAACCCCACAACAATCTAGGATTATAAAGACATAGTATAAATAATGTAAATTAGAATATAATTTTTTAAGCCTTTGAATCTCCGCCCAGAGGTGGCTCTCGACTCATTGGCTGTCTAGCTTCCACAGCAGCCCTGGTTTTGAATGAATAGTTGTATATATATATATATATTTATCTCATACAATATAAAAATATAAATGCAAAAATTTCCCCCTGCCTTCTCTATTTTGCTATTTTATAGTCTGCGCATGACATCATGTTATAACATACATATGATAGACTGGTACTACGATTATCATAAAAGGAGCTGAAAGCCAAGTATTACTCTACAGCCCAAAGGTAGGGAGAACTGAGATAGGGGTGTCACAGTTTAGTGGAGGCATTTGTTTCTAAATCAGAATAAAAACTCAAAATCATGCCCCCAGCCCTTCTCTCCTGTCAGTAACCTCTTGAGTGAAGAAAGCTTCCACTCAATTGAAGAGAACTGGGTGGAGCTGGGGGCAACATAAACAGGCGGGATGCTCTGTCAGAAATCAGAAATCTTATGGTTGCCAACAAAAGGCTCAAATGGCTCAATAACTGGGCTGAACAATGGAAAGAGAGGCAGAGATTGAAACCAAGGGAAAAACAAACAAACAAACACAAAACAAAACAAAACAAAAAACAACCCAGCAAACCGACAACACACATACAAAGGAAACCGCCAGGAGGATGAGGCTGACAAAGACCCGTTGTCTAGCTTATAGGTTGTTAGGTTTGAACATGTAGAGTATGGCCCCAGCACATGCTTCTAAAGAATGAAATGTTGCCACCTACATTGCAGCTGCCATGGTTGGAGACACCAGTAAATGTCTAAACACTGTCTCAATCTTTAAAATTCTGCTTAGCTTCTATCAGACGCACATCGTCTTAATTTTTAAATTTTCAGTGTGGGTTTTTCCTTAATATAGATAATATATATATTTTATATAATATATCAAAGTTTAGAGTATAGATTAAAAAAATTATCTGATCTGAGGCAGTCCTTCCTAAATATCAGGGTAAAACTCAGAGCCATGGTCCATGCTCTGCAACATCGGCTTCTGGTCAAGAGATGACATCCTGCTCAGCATTTCGGCTGAGAGCGCGTAACTATTGCCTGACTTCTCCTCGAACCAGCTATCGAGTGCCCTTTTGCAATCGAAGTTGGCAATGGGCGGCCCGTTAACAGCAATCGTCAACAGGTCACTGAGTTGCTCCAGCGTGAGCCGAGAGCGGTTGTTCTTGCGCACTCTCTGCAGGGCGGTGCGCCCCTTCTCACAGCAGGCCGAAGAGGTGGGAAGGACTTTGAGGATTTGAACTATTTTATTTAGGAGGGGAAATCTCTGTTTGTATTTACAAATGTGACTGAGCAAGTCTTTAAAACCATTTTTGGTATAATAATCCACCTTGAGTTCTCGCCACTCCATCAGCAGACTCCCTCGCGTATCCATCCCCTCTCTGCAAACCTCTCTGGAAAATGATGGGACTGTCTCCAGGTGTTCAAATATTTGTACCATATCCTCCTTCCCATAGCTCATGAGCTCATCAGTGCTTCTGGGCCAAGCCGCAAGGTCAAATACCTGACAGGCCTTCACAAATGTCCGGCTGCGGGAATCGAACCTTTGGGCTAGGATCACCTGGGTCTTCTGGCAGATCTTTTCTCTGATCGACTGGAATTTGGCTTCTGCCACCCGTAGATTTTTCACAGCAATGCCATTAAAGCTTTCACGGAAATTTTCCTCGAACTCCTGCAAGTACTCCCCAGGGGAGTCTGCTAGCCGGCTGATCTCCTGGATGGCCTCCTCTATCTTATCGTCCACCTGCGACACAAGAAGGTACTCCCCTTGGAAGATGTAGGCAAGGCGTGAAAGCACAGCGATCACATCCAGCAGGAAGTAGATGAGTTTAATCGACTGGTAGTCCATCAGGAACTGCAGGAGGGCCAAGGCAATGGCAGAAGCATCTGCCCTTTGGGTCTGGCCACTGACATCTTTGAGATGGGCCACAACCTCAAGGTAATCCTTGATTAGAGCGTTGAGCACGTTCTGCTCCCCAATGATCCACTTCACTGCTCGAATGTCCCCCAGGAACTCGGTCTCCTCACACAGAGTGGCAGCAGTGACCCTTAACTCACACATGAGTCGGGGAGAATAACGATAGAAACTGAGCAGTTGCTTCAAATTGTTTTCTAGCTCCTCCAGACATGGTAGTTCCTTCCCACTGATGGCATCCAAAATTTCCAAGTGGGGCCTGTGCACCATAAAGGGAAGGCAGAGAAGCCAGGGCAAGGTCTTTCTGATTGTCATGAACAAGTTGGCTCTCAGGCTGGCAGTAATGTTAGCACCATCAACTCCCAACCCAATAGTTGGCTTCTCATCCTGCAATCGTATTCCCAGGCTGGAAAAAGCCCGATCTAACGCTTGGAGGTAACTGTCTGTTGTAGAAAAGCCCAGCTCCTGAAGAGACAGGAATTCAGTTGCTGGAGGCCCATCGCTGCTCGTGTACTGCACATAGACTGCAACCGTATCTGCAAGCAAGTCGTCACTCTGCCCATCCAGAATGATGCTGAGGAAGGGAGACTGTCGGATGCGTTCAACCAGGTCCTCTCGGAGAGCCCGGGCAATATGGTGAATTAAGATCTGGCAGTCTCCTTCGTTCATGTACTGATCCACCACCTTGAGCTCACACTTTCTCAGTAGTTCTGCCAGAGGCCGAAAGTCGTAGTAGGGCCTGCCCTCCAGGGCCAGGTGGTAGGCTGTATTGAAGAGCAGAGTCATATTTCGGCACATCTCTTCTGTCTTCTCTGGGTGCATCCTGAGCTTGTAAAGCTGCAGGCACTTCTTGTGGAGGTTGCTCTGGCTGTGAAGCTTTATCGTGTGTATCTTGAACTGCTTAGAGCCAATGATGAAGGCTGAAGTCCGCGAGGATTGCACTGTGTACTGCCTACAGACGTGGCACCACATCTCATTCAATGTCGGGGAGTACCGCAGAAACCAAAACTTTTTAAGCCACTCTTGCTTGAACCGCCGTATCCTCCGGCCTGTCGCAGAAGACATCTTGGAAGGCTCATCTGTAGCAGCAATCATGTCATTGGAAACCGATTCGTCAGCAGAATCCACCTCTTGGTCATCGTCTTCCATGATGGTGGGAACTGAGATGATGCTTTCTGAAGCTGTAACAAAAAAATAAAAAAAGGAAAAAAAGATGGTATTTACAAGGTTGCTGAGCTAGAGAAGAATCCTACTGGTGACAGTAGAGCATTGCCCAAAGAGCTGGCCACAGCCTCTCCTCTCCTGCCCACAATACATTATGGATAGAATTTGAATCATGACTTTGAAAGGAAAAGAAATCAGTATTTCTGCATAAGATCCTTGTCTCCAACATGCCACAATGAACAGCAAGAAAGGACACTACATCCTGGCCACTTGAACAATACACTGTGTGACCCAAATACTGCTTTTACTGAAGGCTCCTGGGTGCTTGGCAGCATGTTCCTGGAGGAAATGAAATGTATCTTCAGAAAGGGACACGTGGTTGTGTTAAGGCAGTGGAGGAAACAGAGAGAGATTTCCAACAAGGGACACAGCAGGACATAACTTCATACACAAAGAGAGCACATTTCAGCATTACCACAAAGTCATTCATACTTTCTTGGTAGCATGTGAGGCATTGTGGAGGGGCTTCCGCTGAAAGAGAATGCATCAAAAATACAGCAAACAAACTGTCTGCAATGGAATGTCTTTTTTATTGGCAGTGCATTATCAATTACAATGGCAACAAATAGAGCAAATTGTCATACAGAGTCTTTCCCAGACAGTGTTTTCCATGTACCCACAGCATCAGGTCCTGGCCCACCCAGTCATGAAACCTGACAAAGAACCTTCCATGGAACCACGGGTTCGCCTGAATACTCAGAGCAAAATGCTTTAGGTGGGTACACAGCACACAGGCATCTCACTACTCTCCTTAGGCAGGGTTTGGAGAATGCTCTAACTCGGCAAGGCTTACCTGTAGGATCTGAGAACTCTTGGAGCTCGGGTACCTGGGGCGGTAACACGGGTGGCTCGGGTAACTTCCCAGATCTCAGCATGTCTAACTCAGCCTGCAGCTCCCGGATTTTCTTCTTCAGCCGGATACAGTTGGGGCAGAAGGATGTGGTGGGGATTTCATGGGAGTTGCCTTGTGCAGAGGCCAGTGACAGCTCGGTTGGGCTGTCTGCTTTAAGTGACAGGGGCTCTTCTTCCTCATCTTCAAGGATGCTCATCTCCTTGGCTGAAATGAAAGAGGAACTGTGAGGGACCTTCCATTCCCTCTCATTCTGGTTTCTGCTGAGGCTCAGGGAGCTGTGCTGCATGGCACTGCCACACTGCTCAAAGATGTCTTCAGCCTGGTATTTAGATGCTCTTCTGAGGGAAAGTGGTGTACTTGTTGCTAACTGGTTCTCTTCAAACTTGGCAGACTCCAAAGAAGCCTCCAGGACATCTTTGAAGATGAGGTCAATCTTTTTTTTCTTTGTTTGGGGGTGGGATTCCCCCTCGTCACAGCTGCGCTTGTAGGGGCTCTTCCCCTGCTTTAAGGTGGCGAACTGGAGTGCTCCCCTTGCATCCTCTTGATTTTCTACATTCTTTTCTGACTTTTCATTCTGTAACATTTTGTCTCCTAGAATGGAAAATGAGGGGTGGGGATTATCACTGGGAACCGAGCAACACCCCTCAATCTAAAACTCAAACGAAAAAGAACAAAAAAGCAGACTGAATCCCTGAAGGTCTGCATGTTACGTTACAAGCCAGGGAACTGACACAACTCAGTGGAAACCGAGGCTTGCAAGAGGAGAAGCCTTGCTAATGGGCATGTCTGCAAAAACAGAGACAGTCCTGGGTAGCCACAGCAGAGTAGAACCCACACACTTCAAAGAGAAGAGAACTACAGGCAGCTTGTTTAACCTAAAGGTGTAACCAACCTACGTTGGAAGAGGACTATGAGGTGAATGACTGATCATGGTGAAAATCATACCCAGAGCCTAAGTGCCATTTCGGCTGGCTGGAAGTCCTGTGCCTGTTTTGACTTGGTAAAAGGTATCAAGCGTACAGCAGTGCAGCAAGAGATTTACACCATTTCATGACAAACCCAGTGTCTGTGCACGCCATGGCACAAAGTTTGCAAGCCCCTTTACTCTCGTTCAGTTTGGAGGCTGCTCCAGAAATGCAAAGGTAAAAGAGTAAAAACAACTTGCACACTTAAAACCTAAGGTACACATTGTCAACTGAGCTACAACGGGTGAATGCCCTCCAAGGATGGGACATTTAGCTTGTCCTGGTGGAGTCTGAGAGCATGGCCATTCAGTAATCAAAAAAAAAAGATTAAAAGCAACCTCATACAAATTATTAATTGCTTAAAATAAAGGGAATAGCCAGATTTCCTTACCTGGAAATTCAAAAGACGATACGTTTGGCTCAATTTCCATCACTCTTCTATCTTGTAAATAACTTCAAGCATTGATGGCTTCCCAAACAAGACGCTGCTTTATGCTGATTTTTGGTTTTGTTTGTTTAAAGTGTGTTCATGCTTTCATAAGAGTAATGGAGCAAAAGCTACCATTCTCTCTCTAAGGAGAGCAATGCTAAGAATGCAGAAAAGATGCAAGACTCGAAACAGTTAGAGTAAGGCACTGTAAAAAGGGCTGGCCTGAATGCATGGGATTTTGCACTGGGTTTGGATGCTGGCTGGGAAATCCAGCCACTTCTTTAGTGAATCCATAACAACCGATCTCGTTTTCAACACACTGATGAGAATTTCTACGGACAAAGCTTTCAGTCTCTGTCTTAGTATTTCCCCTGTTATGGACTACAGCAACTACTGTGAGAGGTAGGGATTTAGAGAACCGGTTCTTCTTTCTCGGTGATTTTTCCCCCAACCAGCCGAGTGCTTCAGCCCTATGGAAAAGCTAGAAATCACAAGACGATCCCTCCTATTATTGGTCTCAACTCCAAGGATGAGGCGGATCAGAAACTATCAACAGAAACAAAACCCAGGAACCACGTTATTTTTCTGTGAGTTAATAAAGTGTGCTACTTTGCTTCATTCGACAGACTCATCTGCAGGGATTTGAAATCTTTTAAATAGAAAGTGACTCAACAGATTTTCGTGCTGCTTCCTGACCATCTCCCAGTGCCCTCCCTGCTGAGGCTTCAATGTCTCTTGCAAGTCTAGCAATGGCCCAGGTGATGCTCCGCTTTAACAACATCTCTGCACCCCTTTTGTGAAGGCAGGCTGAGCCCCACTTGCAGCAGGATGAGCTCACCGAGATGTTAGGGGGTTTCTGGAATGGTCTCCGCAGCCACGTGAGTGTCTACCTGAGGGTGCATTAAGCTGTGGCAGGTTCCAGAGAGTCCTGAGGCAGATCTTCACCACGCTTGTAGCACAAGAGCAGGCTGTGAGTTACCGTTTCAGCCCCCACAAACCATGACACCGCGAAAAACCACGACTAAAGGCATGTCTGCATGGCAGGGCAATAGCTCATAGCCTTGGTGCCCCAAGGGCACAGACTGTCTCTTGCTGTACTTTCAGAAAGCACTAAGCCATCTGGATGACTAACGTGTGTGTGTTATTGCAGCAAAATCACTGCAGCCTGTACCTAATCACTCACTGATGTTCATTAACATAAAAAAGCAAATTTGTACCCATGTTAATTCAGAAGTGGGAATTGCCCAAGTACAGCCACCAAGATGTAACACTGCAAGTGCGTAACAATCCTAAGGTGATAGAGACAACCAGCTTTTTCAGGACATCTTGTCCACCCCATGACTGAAGAGGAGACACCTTTTACCAAGTCAAGGCAGCAACAGCAGCTGTGTAATAATGTACTCAGGAATCGTAATTACAAAGTTATATTTAGTGTGGCTGCCCCTCCGAGGCCCTGCCATTCTGCATCTAGCCTGGAAAGAAATGCTCCTAATTAACTTCAGGTATCAGCATTGTACAGATGAACAGATGCATTAGGAATTTTTGCTTTCCTCTAAGGCTACCTATATTGCTGACAGTACGTGGGCCCAAAGGACTGCTGCGTTTGCTTCAACATTGCTACTCCTTAGATAACAATTTTTATCCAAGGAAGAATCAGTCTGACAAGTACAAAGCCTCCTGTACGTTGTACACACATTCTAAGGTTGTGAGACTAAGGAGTCTCTAGCTGATGTCGCGCTGATCCCAAATTATCTTTCTGAAGAAAGAGGAGATAAATTAAACGAGGAAAATGGACATACAAACACACCAAGGAATACGCAAACACACCTCTTTCATATGCACACAAAACCAGCCAGAGCTCCCTCAAACAAGCTGCTCACACGAGCCAGAGAGCAGCATGTTCAAAGGAAAAACCTAATGCTGTCTTGTAGGATCATCAGCTTGGCAATCTTCAGGCCAGAAAGTCTTGTGACAGGGGTGCTCTGTGATCCCTGGGCATTGCCTCAGGCCCTTGCAGCACACACACACACAGCATGGCACAACACAACACGTGGCATGACACATCACAGCACAAATTTTTCCTTCATGGTCTCTGTGACTGTGGTTATCTTGTTCTCCTTGTACACCCATCCATCAATGCCAGGCAGAGCTGGGAGCTATCAACCAGAGGTGCTCTGCTTTTAGAAATGCAGCTCTCCTCACACAGCCTGTGCAAAACCTACTTCACCCACCACACTTGGCCCACACTTGTGGAGCAGCCCAAGGGGATCAGGAGAGAGGATGGAAAGGGAAGGGACTCACCACTTGTGAAATTTCTGTTGATGGTTTCCTGGGACATGCTATGCAACCGCTTCATGTAATCCTCACTGTACCAGACCCGCAGCTTCTCCCCAGGGTGGATGTCACGGCAGGCACGGAAGTAAATCCTCTCGCTGTGCTGAAAGGCCATCAGGTTTTGCTCCCTCTCCTCCCGGGAGATGATGACGTACCTGAGGGCGAGGAGACAAGGCAGTGGTGAAGCACAAACTCCTCTCCTGTGCTCCCCCTTGCATCAGAATGACAATCATGAAGCCAGAATGACCTTCAGAGAGAGCCATCAACACAGCCAGCCTGGAAAGCATGGAGTTGTAAGCAATGGTGTGCAAACGAGCATGGACACCCAAGGAACACTAAGCCAGTGGGGCCATTTCTTGCTGGGGAAGGGGCGACAAAAATGCACATCCAGCCTGAAGGGATGTCTGCCAGCAAGAGTGACACAGACTCTCTCACGCAGAAATATCTTTGCCTAGTGATGGAAACAAGGACTTCTGGACTCCCCACCATCATTTCACATCCCACTCCCTTGTTCTCAGGAATATCTGGAATATGGCAGGGCTCCTCTGCCTGTCTCTTTCTGCAAAACATTGCCTTCCTTTTTAGCTGGTAACAGATTTGCTTGCTTCTCTCCTTTCAGGCAAGTAGAATTGAGATTCTAAGGACAGAAACACGGATACCTAATGTGAATGGGAGTATGTGCTGGTTGTCCAAGGACATGCCAGTTTTGGAAGGTTTTGCCCTTTCGAGTTCAGCAGGGGGTGACAAAAATACAATACAGCTCTGCAACTGGAAACCCCAGCACCACATTGTGGGGATCTCCTAGCAGTACTGACAGAAAGATCACTTTCAGGGTGTAGGATTTATTTTCCTGATTTAAAACAGCTACATTTCAGCTCAGAAGAAATGTATTTATTCCCACTCCAAGCAACTGGCCCTCTATGCAATTTGCTAAGACAGAGATCTATCACTAGGGTCATATTATTTGCTCTCACAATCCTCTTGTTCCTGCTAGAGGACATGAAAAAGGCTTGGTAATACTGGTTCCAGCTGTCACCAGCATGAGCTTACAACATTTACCCAGGAAGGAGGCCCCATCATGGCATGTGCAGACCCCAAAGCAGACCTGAACAGTTCATAGCTAAAGCTTATTTTCTCTTACGCCATTCTCCTCTGTTATTCAGCACTCCCTGCTGCAGCAACCTCAGCAAAGGCAAGGAGGCTGCAGAGGAGCATATGGCTCCTCTGACATCTGCTGCTGCTAGTTCCCTAATGTACATACAGGTATTTCTTTGGCTTAAGAAATCTGTCATATTTCTTTAATATTCTACCCTCTCTACCCATGTGAATGCACAGATAAAGACACATGACCACCTGCACGTGATCACACTAACCCACACACAGAAGGTCACAAACTTGGTGGAACTCCCCCCAAAACACAGAACACAAGTCTGCAGTGGCAGTGTCTCAGACTGCCTGAGGCTCAAGCAATTCTGGTTTTAATGTTAAGCAACTGTGCATGTGCCTGCAAGCAGTTGTATTTTTCCTAATGTGTGCTACTCAGGATTCTCTGCCATCTTCAGTAATTATTTAAACAGCAGACTGTGGTCCTGCCAAAATCAGCTTTTATTAACCCTTATTTACTTGTGATCACAAAACAAAGGAACTTTTAAAGTACCAGTTTGTGTATTTGAGAAGGAAGAGAGACCTGGACCAGTGTGGTGGGACGGAGGTCCTGCAGTAGCACACAGCTGCCAGGCTGTTGCTTTTGGGTGTTAGTAATCACTCCTCAGAAGGTGTATCAGGCCTTCAGCCAGCCAGGAGATACACAATCCTTGAGACAGACCAACGTGCTGCGGTCAGTCTGATGCCCTGCAGCACAGGAGATCCTAGAGGATGCTCTGTCCAGTCAAAGCAAAATGTCAGGATGCTTCCTAGTGCCAGCTAAGGAGAGACCCTGCTCTGCACCTCACTGTCCATAGCAGAGCAGTGACAGGATCAGGCTGCCCCTGTGAAGATTTACTAATCTAAAGTCACTCAGAGATCCTTAACATACATGACCTGTATGTCCACATCCAGTGGCACCAAGGAATTCATGGAGCAGTGGCAGGATGGTCTGGTGCATTTCCAGCAAACTGCATTTGACAGTGAGATGTAGAAAATACAACTTCAAACGGGATGGGGAGAGCCTCATTAACTAGGCGCACCAGGCCTCACTTTTATTATAAAGTATTTTGTTAAGCATGAGCATGAGCTTTTCCTGTTCACTGCTCTCCTTCTGCCTCTACAGCCCTCCACATTTCTGCCTGAGTATCCTTCAGCTCTGCTGCCCACATCCCGTGGCTCTGGTCATCTCCTAGAGCAGCAGGGAGCTGGGAGGAGAGTTCAGGCTGGAGGGCATGAGCTGCAGCAGTGCTGCAACCCTCCAGCAAATGCTGCCTGGCTGCTCATCCAGCCTCCTGCAGCCACCGGCACTGCCAGTTTCATCAGGAGCCCTCAGTAGAGAGTTCTGGAATAATCCAGTCACAAACACGTTCCTTCACAGCTGTGTGCAGCTAGCAAGTGGTTTACGAGACTGGAGAGGAAATTTTCCATCTGTGATACCTCCCCGAGGTAAGGTAAATGAAACCACACAAATGAACAGATTTGGAACCAGTGCTGCCCAGCCCCAGGCTCAAGGTTCCCGAGAGGCACAAGAGACACAGGTTACAAAGGACTGCATAAACCCCACATGCCAACTGTTGGTCTGAGACACTCAGTGCTGCTGCACACCACAGCTGAGGGGCAGATGCTTTCCAAGGATGGAGAAAGTCATTCCACAAAAGGGCAGCCAGCTTGGTGAACCAGGGGCACAAACTACCAGCTGAGGAGAGACTGCATGATCTGCCTTCACTGACACACATCCCAAGGCCAAAGTGCTCAGAACAACCCAACCCTTCCTGCGACGGCTGGAAAGTGTCCAATCCCCGTCCCAATGCCAAATACTCCATTTGGATTGACGCAAGGAGGCTACCTTGGTTTGGACACCCAGGACAGGCATGTTTAGGCTGACCCAAGCACTGCACACTGGTGGGCAAGGCCCTGCTTGCAGAGCAGGTTTCCCAAGCGACTGTGATCCCCAGAGAAGGAGCAGAGTCATATTGCTCCTGCGGCAGGCCCAGACACCTTCAGCTGCACCAGGTCCTGCAGAGAGGCATTGCCACCAGCCACAAACCCATCATTTCGTGTCCTGTCTAGTCCTTGTGACAGGCCAGCCTCCAGAACACCACAGATCCTGACCAGGCTACTCAGGACAGACATTGTACCGATGGAGACCACTTCTGACCCATCTGCAGCTTTTGGGGCTTGGATCAACCCCACAGCTGTCAGAGAAACAGCTCCTTTCTCTGCAGGACCACCTTTCCCACAGACTGTCTAGCAGCAAATAAAAATCAGTGTTTCATTTTTCCTAAGCCACAGCCCACTCAGGACACCAAATTCCCAAGTTTTGGGATGGCCAAGTGAGCATGCCCAGCAAAATGTGAAGGTATTTTTTGGCAGCTGGGATCATTCCTCCCCAGGAGGGGAACAGAGCCTCTGGTGAGGATCTAGAAGAGATGGTGAAGAGGGAGGAGACCTCTGCAGCTGGAGGGAGGCTCAGGCTTCTCCACTTCTCCTCTCCACTATCCCCCTGGACTTGCCCCATGCCTCCCTGCTGCCCACTCCATTGCTCACCCTCCGACTGGCCTCGGGGCTGCTCTGGTGACGCCCTGCCAGGGCAGAGCATTGCAGGGGAAAGGTCACTGGCCTTTCCCAAACCAACATGGGGCACACAGCCAGGACAGGAGATCTCATGCAAGAGAGCAGCCACCAGCCCAGGTGATGCCATGGGATGCCATACACGTAAGTATAATCCTGCCTCAGGGCTCTGATGCTAAGTGTCTCCAGGAGACCCAAATCTGTGACAGGCTTGTTACCACCTCAGGCAAAAACTGTAGAGAGAAACAAACGACTCAACAGCAGCTGTGTTAAAAGTATTATATATTTATTGCATTCTTAACAAAAATACTTTTAAAGAGAGAATTTTTTCAGCATGTACAAGATATGGAAATACTGGGGTTGAGCACAGCAGTTTGCTTTGACACAGACACTTACTTCAACAGCCAGTTAACAAGATAGGTGCAGAGAGAAGTATCCTTTGCGAGCCAGTACAGAAAAGCCACTCCACCGAGGGGTCTACACAGGGCAGAAGGTACGTCCCCAGATCTGGGCCAATCTGTAATAGTCCACAGAGGAAACTAGGGGAGACATCAGGCAGTTTATAGTAAAAGATCCTTTCTCCTGACCAGTGCCCAGCCTTTGGGGGTTTGCACTGAGGGCTGTGCATCCTGCACCAGGATTCCCTCTCTAAACACATTTGTGTGGGCAAACTGATGGCAGCAACGATGCTAACTCCCTCCAGTGCCCAGCACCTGCAGGAGTCTCCTCCTCTGCAGATCTGAGGGTTCCCAGAAGGGATCCCCATGGACAACATCAGAGGAGGTAATCTTACCAGTATATCCATGGGAGGAAATCAGTAGAAACCAATATTATAAAAATATAAAATACTAATATTAATATATAGCAGCAGCACTATATTGACTCAGAAAGCCTTTAACACATATCACCCTTTTCTCAACTCTCTCTGATTCATAAATTAGATCTACTTCTGCCAGATTTCCCAATCTCCCCTTCCTCTGAAGAGAGACTGTGATTTTTGCAGAATACAATGTTTCAACAGAAGTAAAAGGACATCCTCAGTGGACGGTGAGCAAGTTCTGCCCTGGTCTGGCACCAGCACTATAAGAAATGTCCTCTGCATGAAACCAGTTGGGTCATTCCTCAGAAAGGAGGCTTTTTTCCTTGCCAGACCACTATTTCCTTGAGCAATCTTTTACTGCAACACTAAAAATAAATTACTTGATTTAGAATTACAGAACATCTTAAAAAAAAAAAAAAAAAAGAAAGCATGTCAGGAATGCCTGACATAGCAGATATACAACGAACTTTTCAGGAAAGAAGCTAGCTAGTGCACTATACTTTCAAAGGAGAGGCCAGACAGATTAAAGATGACCCTTCAAGATCACACAAAACAAGCCACCCTTCAGCTACACCACACTGCCTATGTTCAATTCCCACAGAAGTTTCTGTAACTTTTTTGCCAAGTCTGTAGCCCAGCCACGGCATGATGATGCACACTCATATTAACTGGAATAGTTTCCTGCAACCAACCTCCAAATACAATAGGACAGCCTGGAGAGCACAGTGTGCTGTGTGGTTAACACCTTGGCCCTTTTCCCTGCTGAAGTTTATCATGATAATGGTCTGGGTTTTTCCAGAGATGGGGGCAGCATGCGAGATGCAGATGTGCAAATTAAGGAGAAAACAGACACATTATAAAAGAGCTACCACATATATTATCACCACCTGAGGTGACACTATTAAAGCCTAGTTCCAGAATCAGTCTTGTACATGGGAACCTCACACAGCTCTAGAGCAATGCAAATATTGTAACACAGTTCCTTCTTGCATCTCTACGGGGAAAGAAAGCAATACAAAACCAACGTGTCTAAGATTTTAACCTATGTAGCTGTGAATTTAGACTGTAAAATCTTCATGACAAGAGAACGCAGTACAGATCCCACCATAATGAAACTAAGTGCAAAGTAACTGTACTGAAGTTGACAGAATTACAGTGAAACTAAACCAAACTGGCTTGAGGTCAGAAGCAGGCCCTACATATTTTCTTTTTTCTGTGCAGGCTCTCACATTTTGAAGGGGTGGGGTGGTTCAAAACTGAAGATTTGACAACATGCAAGAAAATTATATGATACAATTCTCTTTAAATGTTGTCATATGATGAAATAATTACATTTTAACTGCAACTATAGAAGTTAAGTAGAGGTTTCAGACTGGAGCAAACAGAAGTTAAACTCTTTAACACAAGTGCACGTGGCATTGCAGGATCCAGGCCTATGCCATTGCAGCCCTTTTCAGCAGTCTAAAACCCCACAGTGCTCAGACCTGTCCTCAGAATTGTGCCTTCTTCCCTTTCCTGCACAAGCTCTGCTTTTACATTCCTCTCCCCAAACCTGTAAGTCACAGTAAGCCCCGTATAGACTACTATTGCTGAAGGAAAGATAAAAGCAACAAGAAGTAAGAGTTTTTAGTCATAAGGCTGTATTTCTGCACATACTAACATTCAGGAAGATGATGGGAATGCAGTAGTAGGATAAATTTGTGAGCTGATTGCAAAGGGATCTCTGTCTCAGTAAATAATATTTCACAGGCACGTGAAGAGATCCAGATAATGATTTCTATTGCATCTCCTAGTTTATAGAGCATTTAAAGCATGAGGAAGCCAGTGAAAACACCTAATCTCTACAAACCCAGAGATGTCCCACATTCCAAGCTCTACAGTATTTGAGATTCCTCTTTGCCATTGCAGAGGGCCAGTCCTACAATTAGCTGCCATATTCATGCTGCTCTGTTAGCCAGCAAGGGGATGGATGGGTTGGGTCAGCTGCTGACCTTCCCCACAGAATACTGATACACATGGAGAAGCCATGTGAACATGCAGCAGCTCAGAAAGGGGCATCCTTCTTTATTTTATATGACACAGGCTACAAATTATGTTTTCTTTTTCGTGACCTAGTGGCCCGTGCAGGAGTTGACTGTTTTAGAGAGTTTTGGTTAGACTCTGCACTGGGCTCGGGGAGCTGTTTAGAGGAAGCTGCTTGCAGACAGGAGCCTGACATGACACTAGGATCTTGTATCCTATGGAAAGCCTGGACCCCATCACGTATTTCTGCCAGTGTCTGACACATCTGGCCGACCCGGCTGGTGAGGTCAGCCACACTCTGACTGACAGCATGCATGCTATCTGCCATGTCCCTGTGAATGGCCACCAGCTCCTGGCAGAACTGCCTGAACAGGTCTGTTTGCTGCGCGTGGGAATGGAGAAGCTGGCGATCGAAGCTGGAGAGGGGCGGGCTCCTGGTGCGGGGGTGCGGGGGTCTGCAGGCCGAGGTGGTGCGTGGGGATGGACAGTGCAGTTCCTGCCTTTGGCTGGCAGCTTCCAAGGGCTCTGATGAGGAAGAAGTGCGGAGGAAGGAGGGCCCGGAGAACTGACTGACACCTGCACCAGCCCTCTGCAGCGAA
>VYZQ01038438.1:0-33139 GCA_013400655.1 Mystacornis crossleyi
ACGGGAATAAAACAGGAATAAAAATGAGGGGTAAAATCAAACCACTCCAGATGTCTCCTCTGGCTTCTAGTGGTATACCTGCACTGCTTTTAGAAATTTGGATGTGCTGAACCCTATGGGGATGGATGTGTCCAAGAGTCCTTGGGTCTCTGCCAGAACCATTCTGAGTTTCTGCAGGAGGGTTGGGTTTACCTGGCTGAGAGGCTCCAAAATATTCCCACCATGGGAAATATCTTTGGTTCCAAACCACAAAGACACTTTTGATATTGAACTGACCATTGAGCCTACTCTACAAAAATGGATTTTGCGGGTAGTTTTCCTCAACACAGCTTCCATCAAAAGTAATTTTCCTGGGATTATCTCAAAACACTTGGGGGTAGACTTGATATTAACCTCATCTATTTTGAGACAGTCAAATATGCTGTTAAAAATCTACATTGCTTATAAAGCCTCAGGTTAATAAAGCCACATAAATGTTCCCAAAATTATAGACTTACAACTATTTTCCCGATCTGTTTGCAGTTTGCATCTCAGGCAGCTCAAATAGCTCAATGTGTTAGAAATTCACTGCAGTATTTCAGCTACACAGGCACTACTTAGTATCTCTCAGAACAGGAGTTCACAGTGTATGTATGTATATATAAACATAGATATTACAAATTATGTTTAGAATCTTAATATTATCTTGCAGGCAGGAGCACCATGCAGACATACAAACACCGTATTTCAAAGCACTGGCTGCTGCTGCAGGGATCAGGAAGTAATTTTTCCACACAAGGCATTTCACAATTTGTTCAATGCTTTGTGGGTTTTGCCTTATCCTGAGTCAGCATTCCCCACAAGTTCTGACAAAATATGCCTGTGCTGTCTAAAATGTGCTAACCTGGGCACTTGTCAGAAAGGCTGGAGAGTCCTGACTGGGTAATGGAGAGATTTGGTTTCCTTTCCTGTTAAATGTGACTCTTTCTTTTAAAAAAACAAAGAAGGAAACCAAAAACTACTGGAGAAGTATTACTACACAAAATTCCAGAACTAATCATCCATTAATACTGCTTCTATGGGTCCATGCTGTGAGACTCTGGTATCCATTTTGCCACTTGAAGTTATGCCAGAAAATCTTTGTGTCATAGCTGAATAAACAAGATGTAGTAACAAACCAGTGAGTACCTGATTGTTAAAGAATTTAGGTTCACTGGGATTTTCACTGATGTCACAGGATATGCTGAATTGGAAGCGTCCCAGAAGGATCATCAAGTCCAACTCTAAATGCTTGATCTAATCTTTGAACCTATAAACACAACTGACCTCTCTCCCTCCAGATTTGAAATTTGGCTCAAAGTGCATGTCAGAAACAGAATTTAAAATTTATTTTCTGAGTTTATGCTCACCTTCATGCTGAGAAAATAACCCTTCTAGCAAGAAGAAACAACTACAGATAGCATAACTCCAGTCTCATGATGACAAAAAAATTCTGGAACACAATTCAGAGTAAATGAATGCATTTCCTGAGGACTGGAAGGAAACAAACAGGCCTGCAGGACTCTGCTTTTCCCCTACCTTCATTCTTTCTTCGTGCCTCATTAGCCAGTGTGGCATTTATGCTTTCACGTGATGTGAGGGGGGCCCCAGTCATGAAGCTGAGCATCTACCCCTTTGTCTCCCAGGTCAGAGGAGTTGTATTTGACTTCAGTGGAAAAAACAGAGGGGACACCTCATCAAATCACTGCAACCCCTTTATATACCAGTGCTGTTGACAAGTGGGCATTAAAACAGTCACTCCCTGTAGCCTCCACAAGGCTCTCCACCACCAGTCATACCTGGTAGGAAAACAGACAGAATAGTGGTGCTGAGACGGTGTGCTGTGAGAAAAGCAATTTAAGCCTCACTCTTAGTATCTACCCAGCATGAGAACAAATTCTTTATTCAACACAGACTCAGCAACTTCCCAAATGTACAGTACTGGACATTTTCTTGTTGCTTTGGACAGATAACGGAACCAGGCTTGGCCAGGAGACAGATAACGTATTATAGTTAAGCCAACACCAGTACTCTGTTTCTTTTTCATATTTGTGAGATATGGATAGGATAGGTTGTGTAACAAACAAAAACTTTTCCAGATGCATATGTGATCTCCTAGAATTAGTGAGTTTTCTCTTGCCTTGCTGCATGGCCAGTTTAATAACTCAGGTAAAGCTCCCCTTCACTCCTGCTTTGTAAAACTCTTGTCAGCTTAATTTCTGTTTATAATTATGAAGTGAATAGTTGACAGCTATTAGTGGAAAGAAAGGAAGGTGCACTAGTAAGTGGGAGAAATAACACTGAAGGAGTGATGACAAGGAAATTCACAGAAAAGTTACCAAGCAAACCACCCATCCTATACTGGTTGTGGGGATAAACTATTTTTGTACCTTAGGATCATCTCTGCTTTCTGATTACCTTTTTATTAACACAGACAACAGCTAACTAAACATGCCAGATGTTAACTTTGTGTCTCTTGGATATGGTTTGTGGGCAGCCTGCCATTTTACCTATTGCCCACAGAGATTTTTGAAAAAGATATCTGTAGTTTTCATACAGTCTCATTCTGCCTGCAGAGGAAAGGAACATCACTAGAACTCTTTCATAAGAAAAGAAGGAAGGAAAATTATATAAGCATTAAATCATTGGAGGGGTACTTTTAACAGGTATTAAAAAATCTGGAAGTCCTCCAAGATGATAGAGTAATTTCTAAATAATAGTGGATTAATATAATTTCTATTCACTGAGGTTTTCGGTGCATCAAGAGGGCAAACACTGCACTGCTTCAGGAAATGTTTCTTTTATTGTAACACACCACCTACTTAATCAGACAATGAGAAATAAAGACGTTATGTCTTGGAAGGGGACAATTCTGCTTCTCCCTTTCTCTCATTCTCTTTCTTTCCATCTTTCTCAAGTTATTTCAATAACTCACTCTGTAAACACAATTTTCCTTTCCTATCCTTTATGAATTCTTTTGCTTTGCAAGCTATAAGGACATAAAATCTGGTCCTCTTAGTAATATGATTATTAATTGTGCACCATTTGTTAAAATTACAGTAAGTTTTAAAAGGTTCAGGCTACTACAAACAACACCATCACCTTGATTGCAGCTTGGGTCAGTGACTTAAGACTTTGTTTTCAACACAAAGCTTTTGGTGGGCATTTCCTCCAGCCTACGTTTGCACCGGGCTGATTCCTTTTGCATAACACCTTGCATATACAGCATTTCACACCCCATCTTTTCATTCCCCGAAGGATGGGAATCTGTGGGAAGAGCCGAGCCACCCCCCCCCAACTCCACCATCACTGCCCCCGCCCTCGCACCCGGCCGAGGGGGCGGGAGGGCCCGACAAACCAGCTCTCCCGGCCAAAGCGCCGCGCCCCTAGTCCCCGCCGGGATGTGTAGTTCAGACCGCGGGAGACCGCGCCAGGCGTGAGGGAGCGGTACGCCCCTCGAGAACTACATTGCCCAGCGTGCCTTGCGCGCGGCGCGCGGGCGGTGGGCGCGGGTGCGCATTGCTGGGCAGTCAGCTGGGCGCGGGGCGGGCGGCGCGGGTGGCGGCGGCAGCGGCGCTCGGGGCTCGGTCGCTGGCTCAGGGGAGAAGGCGCCCGCTCCGCCATGGCCGAGACGATCGCGGACACCCGGCGGCTGATCAGCAAGCCGCAGAACCTCAACGACGCCTACGGGCCGCCCAGCAACTTCTTGGAGATCGACGTGGGCAACCCGCAGACGGTGGGGGTGGGCCGCGGCCGCTTCACCACCTACGAGATCCGCGTCAAGGTGAGGCAGCGCCGGTCCGGCCCGGGAGCGGGGTTGGCGGTGTCGGGCCCTCGTGTCGCCCGGGGTGGCGGTGACGGGCTCCCGCCGCCGTGTCCTTCAGGACCCGTGTCACGGCTACTGCGGTGCGCGGCGCCGGGAGGCGGTGGCAGAGCCGCAGTGGACTCTCCATCCTCGGCCTGGGGTTGTAACTCAGTGACGGGCTCCTGGTAGCTAAGGCGATGCAGCTCGGTTCAGATAACCAAAGGACAAATGCTCTTTCGGCTCTGCTGTGTACAGCTTGTCCTCAGACTGAAATATCGCTGTACTGTGAGCAATTGCTTGTCTGTCTCCAGGTAAATAGAGGAGGGCAAACTCTCAGCTCTCTGAGACGGAGTAATATGGGTGGATCTGCCCTGAGGAAGAGGTCAAATTCAGAATTCCAGCGGCCTCGAAAAGTACGTAGAGAAGGTGTAAATAAGTCTAGTGGGCACACGTGCTAGATCAGAGCCAGCTAAAGTGATAAGGTGTATGTGTATGGGGGCTTCCTGTTTTCCTTTGTACTTGAAATAAAATTGTAGTGCCTAATAAAGAGGGCTGATTCTCACGACGTGCTGCTGTCAAATACTTCTTAGTAACACTAGAATCCTTCCTAGCTGGAAGGGCTGTGTTCACTGACTTGCCCCAAAGGCTAGTAGTCTTGAGCTTGAGAAAAGCTATGTGAAGTCGTAACTCTGTTCCCTGGCCGTTCTAGTTTCATAAACAGGGCCCAGAGGAATGATCAAAAAGCACAATGTCTACAGCATAGTCCTTGCCTGTGGCTGGTAGGGACTTGAAGCAGGGAATCCTTTTTGGTCTACATTGCCCAAAATAAGCTGGGTTGAGAAAGCTGATGTCCTATAGATGGGGTTTTTTTACAGTTTGCAGTTGAGTCTGCTACCTTGTATAGCTTTACTCTGTTACAGCTGATTGAACCTGTTCAGTTGTCATAGTAAGTAATAAAGGGCGAAGCTTCATTGACTCCCTGCACATATACTCTGCAATATGAGTTCTTCATAGCAGGGAAGGGTACAGCTGAGGGCTGCTGCCTTGGTCACTAAAATTCATCGGACGAGACTTAACCTTGTGTGGATTTTCTGGTTTTAAAGGTCTAAGTCCCCAGCTTAGTGTAACCTTACTGAAAAAAGCAAAATCAGCTGAAATCTAAAGCTACTAGGAAGGATACTTCTTTATTTCTGATGCTTATAAATTGTGGTGTGCTGTAGCTATTCCTATGTTTCAGGATGTGTCAATGGGGCAGCAAAAATAAACTTAACACACTTGTAGCCTATGTTTGGCCTCTGTGTGAGGTCAAACTGGAACTTGCAGATTTGTCTTGCATCACACTGCTGTTATCAGAACACTAGCAATCCACTTAGATGTAATTCTACCTTGCTGGAAAGTATTTGCACCTTAAGTTCCTGATGACATTTCTTTCCATGAGGCTGAGCATTTGGAATGGCTGGAACCAGGGAAGATGATACAAAAGGAACTTGGCCATGACAAGGCCTTGGGAATTAGGTCAAATTTCCTGTGATTAAAAAATAACAATTTTTAAAAATACTCAACTGAAGTTCTTCATCAAAAAGGAAAGCAGGAAAACAGGTTTTGAGACAGGTTAGTCTTAGGAGACTAACAGTCTCCTGCTGTTTGGGGGAGAAAATTTTGGATTCCTGTTGTAATGAAGACCAAGAATGATTTGAACAAATGCAACTGTGATAGTGCTGTGACCTTCCTCTGTTCTTCCTTCCAGAGTGATACTATGTAAACATTGCATCCTCCACCCTCCGTGCTTGCATCTGTACATGCCTGTATACAGGACCGTCTCTTTGATCATTTCCTTTCCAGCTGTGCACTGCTGTACACATAGTTCGTAGCTACCATGAACTGTAAAATTGAGTTTTATGTCTCTGTGTGCTGGAAGGCTACAGAGCAGGTAATACAAGTCACACGGAATTATGTTCACTGTCTAAACTTGTGTATCAATTAACTGCGTCTCAGCAGAACACGGACCATGTCGCTAATATGCAAGTTTCAGCACAGAGGAAGAATTCGAACGTGAATTGCTGTGGTATTGTATTTGTGAAAGATAGGCCTAGTACCATCAGCTGCTTGTTGGAGCGTGGCTGACAATGGCCACCAGCTGGCCTCTGTGGTTTTACAACTGCCTGTGGTTACAGAAAATAAGAAAGTAGCTTGTGGTTACAGAAAGTAAGAAAGTAGCGGCTGATGTGCAGTTTCCCCCAGCAGTGCTGGTATTTGCTGCAGAACAAACCTGAGAAGATGGTGTGAGTTACCTGTGTCGTATCTGGAGAGCTGTGTCTTCAAGTAACACCAGCAGTAAAATGTTAAGTGTGCAGAAATGGATGGCTTAACTGCTGCCAAATTCTGGTGAAAGCTAAAGGACAGCAGCCTCATGTTACAGCTGGAGATCGTTCTAAGCCAGAAACATTGTCAGAGAGGACACTGAAATTGAAGTTTGCATTGAGACAATTAGACATGTACCATTGTCATGGTGTTTACAGACTCTGTAATTCTATCTTTGTCTGAATCTCAAAGCTTAACTTTTGGGGGTTTTTGGAAAGACTGAACTTGCTAGCAGACTCTTGAACTGATCCTTGGTAAGAAGTATCTTGCAAGATATACGTGTGTGAAATACTGCAGAGTTTCCCCAAAGCTGTTATTGGCAGCTTTCTGCTGTTACTGCAGTTGAAGCATATCTGTTGTCTGGAAAGCAGCAAGTGGAACAATTTCGTGCTTTAGTTCTTGTAATGCTGTACTCATCAAGTTCTGGTGGAAGTCAGAAAGCCTAATAGGGAACTCTGAAGTTTTGGGTAGACTGCTCAGCAGTACGCTACTGCGTAAGCAAGTCAGTAGTACTCTGGAACTTAGGAAGGCTTGTCGCAGCAAGCGTCTCTGTGCAGGGTGGCTGTGTGTTGGGGTAGACGCATGGTGCTTTGACAAGCACTTAAGGAGTCTTGAGAGGAGTGCTGCAGGTAGACCCTGTGCAGCACTTCTAGCCAGGCAGCTTACTTCACAGATGGACAGTTGGCCAAAGTATTGACTTTCTGAGCCTGAGTCTGTGCATTAAATAACAGTCTGCTCTTGGCAAGCTGGACAAGGTGATGACAGAAAGCTTTCCACTGTGGCAACCACTATAAGGCACACAGCGTGGCAGTGTGCCACTGCAGTGCAGCCTAGTAATGAAAGTCAAATGCCTTGTTCAGAAGTAAGTGATAGAAAATGCCACCCTGCTGTGCTAAAATAGCAAATTTGAGTGGGTCATGTTTTTGACAGGGTACTTGAGAATTTGCTTTCCATCAGCAGCATCAGGCAGTGTGTTTGTACCATTCTGAGGTGTCCTTTGTGTGTGAAGGCTTAGGGTGAGCTAAACTGGGAATAAAGCAGTAGGGTATAAAGCTCCAAGTGCTGCTTCTAGCAAAATAAAACTTGATAAAGTACTCATCTCATCTGAAGGTATCTAGATGATCACAATATGGTGACTGTGCACCATTTAAAACTAACATAATTAACTAGACTTCCTGCTAAAGTAATACAGTAAACTACTTCATCACCTTACCTCTTGAGGAAAAAAGTGGACCAAAAGTCACATTTTAAGTGTGAATACCTTTGCATGCTGTTTCTCACAAGTCTTTATTAGCTCTTCTCTCCTTCTTACTAAACCTTTTCAGGCTGGGCTTATTTAAGTCAACACTCTTGAATGAGGGCATGCGAATACCTGTTACTATTTATGGGCTAAAAGCCAGTCCTCTCTCTGAATTCCAGGAAGCAAACATAGAACAAATTACAATTGCCATATTATCATCCTACAGCATGTATTTAGTCCTCAATCCAGTTCCAGGTATCATTTGTCTTCTACTGTAGTTGAGACATAGTTTTCTTGATAAATGGGTCGACAGGAAGGTCTTTGCTCAAGCACATTCTGTGCAATAGCCTCAGTTGTTAAATCCTTTAAGGAGACAAGACTTAAGCTTAACAAGCTAACTCTGATCCAGTGACTGGTGACACATCAGAGCCATAAACCCAGTGTAAAGGCAGTGTCATAGGAGATAAGCACTTCGGTTAGAATACTGTCAGCAAAGCATATGGGTATCCAGGAACTTGCTACATTTTGGGAAATATTGCTTTGGCAACCCTGAGAATATCTCAGTTGGTTAGAGCATGGTGCTAATAACACCAGGCTTGTCGGTTCAATCCCTGTATGGGCTGTTCACTTAAGAGTTGGACTTCATAATCCTTGTGGATCCCTTCGAACTCAGAATATTTAGTGATCTGGAAATAAACTGTTAACACTATTTTGTCTGGTTCTGTTTCTGTTGAAGTGAAAGTGACTTCTGTGCTGCCTATTGTGGTTGGGTTTGTCACCTAGACTAAAAGGTTAAATCATCTATTTATAGTTAGTGAGAACTGGCAGAAAGGTCATTGATATTCAAACTGACAGAACTATATTAAAATACCTGTTACAGGAGCTATTAGTCCAAGTAGTTAAAGAATTCTTTTTCATCAAACCAAAGGCAAACTAAAAGCCTTTGTCATCTTAGTTCTGTTCTTTAATGTTCAGTGGCCTGTTGCCTCTAATCAGTATTATTAAACTTGGCACTAAGGTATACCTTAGTTTTTTGAGATTCCACCGTGCAGTGGATTGTCTTGAGGTGTAGACAGGGAATACCTTGCTGTGCTTCCAGATATCGTGAAGTGCAATAGTTGGGTGGTACCAGTGCTCTTTCGAGCACCGGTCAGGTTTCCTGTATCTTCTGCAGAAAGACTGCTGTAGACTTGCCGAGGTGCTCAACTGTGTAGGTCCAGTGTGGGGAAGGAAATGAATACACAGGCTGTGAAATGCCTGCAGTGTTAAGAATAGTATTGGTTTCAAGGGATTGGGGAAGTTTTTCTGAGTACTGCTGAACTTGAGTTGCTTTTGAAAGTCCTGCTCTCCCCTAAACCACTTTTCTCAAGACCTAGTTTGGATACGATATTTACATTTCAGCATGTTTATAGTAGTCTGACTTGTGACTTACTGATTGGAGTCTGACTGCTGTGATCAAATCAAGTTAGAGTAAGACAGAAAATGAACTGAAAGCGTAACTTCCTCAGAAAGCACTTGGGCTGTGTTTTGCAAAGTGGTGGTCTTGTTCTGACGAATGTGTTTTTGAAATGTTTTGTCCTTGAACAGTTTCAAATCTCCTCTCCTTCGTGTTTGGCAGGGATTGAAGCTGCAGATTCTTCCCCCACCATGAAAAGAATCAAATCTGCCCTTCCTGTAGTTGACTTCAGCATTGTACCGTTTAATAGTTGAAGCTCGTGGTGGAGTCATGACTAAACACTGACTCAGTGTGGATGTGTTTAGGGATGCCTAATCAGCAGTAATTCTCTATTTCTCTACTACTACAAATCTTGCATAACATTGCAAGTCTGCTCTAACTGTAGTTAAATTATGCTTTTAAAACCCATTCTAGACACTACTACCAGATACATATTTTCAGACTCCTCTACCAAGAATAAAAATGCAGTGATTCAAGTGACCATTTTTCTTTTCTACAGCCCGGGTACTGCACCTTTACAAACATTAACTGTTCCTTCAGGTAGTAATTCAGGAAAGGATAACTGGAAGGCTGAGAATTTCCAAGGACACTGACTAGGGAGACAGATAAGTAGAAGGGCTTGGATGAAAGAAACTTCCAAAGCAAGGAAAGTGGGTTTATTCTTGAGCAGCTGTTTTTTTCTGCAGAGGTTTGTAATTAAACTAAGTTCAAGAGGGTGGTCCAAAGGTACTGAACTGGTTTGGCATTGATACTTGTTACTGCGTAAATAAAATAACCAGGTCCCTGAATAGTGCTTCTTACTAGTGTCTTAGTTTAACTGGTGACTTGCACTCCTTTTATTTCAGTGCATACAGTGCAGGCCTTGATTGTCATGTTTTAAGATTGCACTCCAGTACAGTGCGGAACAGACCAAATCAAATGGAACAATGACTAATCTTTGTAGGACAGATGGCTGTGATCCAGGTAGGCATGTGATGCCAGGGAGTTTTGATACATGCTTATTTTTAGATGGCTTGCTGAAAAAGTGTCAGCTTGAACTTTAGAGCAGTCCGTTCTCTGCTGCTTTTCATCTGGGGAAATAAATGATGCAGCAGAGGTTTATGTCTTCTAACAGTAAGGGAAGTATTTTATTTAAAGTTTTTTCACTTGGTTCAGCAATGTCAGTGGCACTACTGGAGGCTGTTTCATCAAGCACCTTATCCAAATACCCTGTGAAGCTGTAGCACTGAGTGAAGGGTCTGAAGCTGCTATTGTTGCTGTAACTTCTAATGTAAAAAGGATGGAGAAGCCCTAACCTTCTAGTCAAGGTATGAAAACAGGTGTTTTACTAACTGAAGACATGTCCATTAAATCTTCTTTCTGTGGCTATTTCTTGAGAATCCAATTCAAAATCTTGTTTTGCCCCAGAAGATTCTCCCATATGACGGTATACTTTGTGTTGGCCACAAAGCCTATTTGAAAGTATAACTATAAGCTAGGGTACAGCAGCTTTACTCTAAAATCCAGAAGAAAATGAAGCTATATATTAAGTAGTTTAAAGCCACTTCTAGACCTGGAAAAAAAGCATTAGAGATTATTTTTATGGGCCTAAGCTGTGGCACCCTCTAAGTGTTAGGATATGCTGCAAATTAATGAACAGGAGTTAGAAGCCTTTCTATAGCTTTTAGTGTGTTACTGCTCCAGTAAAACTGGAAATATGAAGAGAATGTTTTGCTACTTTGTAGACATACTTTTAAACTAGTTAACTTACTGCTTTTCTTCTTGCATATTTGAAATATAGGGATACTGGACTGTCTCTAGCTCACAAAGCGTATCAAAAGTTTAGTTTCTGATAAAAGATTAGCAACTGCAGCAATTCACTGAAATTTTTTTTATCCCCATTTGACTGTAGTTGATGGATGTCAGTATTGATGCTAAAGCGTCAACTTAATGTGATCCCTTTTCAGTCATTCCTAATGAGGAATGAATGTGAGCATAACAGTAGGTCAAATCAGAGCCGTATGGCTGTTATACCTTGGATTTCCTAAAAGTAACAGTCCCTTCTCTTTCAAATGAATATTTGGTATTTCACAGGACGCTTTGGCTTTCGAATCCTGATCTTGTTACTAGTTCTGTCTGGGTGTTGTAAAAGTCTTTCTCCAAATGAGTCCTTAAAGCAGGCTCCTCTTTTTATCTTTGGCTTCTGAGCATGGAACCTGAAGAATAAAGAATCACTAAGCAATCTGTTTTTCTTGACTCACCCTATTTAGAGTCTTTTGACCGTGGCACACCATAATTCAGCTGTTTATGATGTTGTTGAACTTGATCAGGTGATGATAGACGCTTTTTGGCAAAAATAAAGACATCCCTATGCTCATTTTTCAGAGAGCAACTCTGGGCTCCAAGCCCTGGATTTGGCAAAGGTTAATTCTTGTCTAAAGACTGATAGTCTCTGTCATTGTGTTGCTGTTAGGATTCACTGCCCAAGTCTTTAAGGTAGAAAACCTCCTGGCTCCATAGCTCCAGTACTGCAGAGTGGGAAGCTCAAAAGTTCATGGTATAGTTTAAGTCAGCATTGCTTAAAACTTGCATGGCCAGATTTTTCAGTGTTCTCTTAACTTTTTTTTTTTTTTTTTTAATATGATGTACCTTCAGTAGATCTGGACACCAAGTGGAAAAAAAGGGAGGTAGAACTCTGTTTTGGTGAAAAGGACTGAAACTTAGAAAAATAACAATCTCTAGTCTGACATTTTGCAGTGGGGGAAGAAGCTTTCCTTCAGTAATATACCCAGCAAAAATATAAACTTCTAGAAACTGAAGTTTAAAGCATGTTTTCCTTCTTTCTTGCTTTTTATAATTGTAGGAAATACAGAGGTAGCTGCTTATGTCAAGTTGGGAAGGAAACAAACCACTGGCAAGGTTTCTGCAGTAACAGTGGACTGCTGGAGCCAGTTTCTCGTACTAAAGCACAGCCGCCTCTTGCCTTAAAATCGTAATACTTTTTTTATCCACCCTGAATGCTACTTACTGTGATGCTCCAGAGCTCTCATTGACTGCAAATGTAGCCAAAGGGTGTAGGCTCTTGACAAAGATTACAGCTTGTATGAGACAGTCAAGATGCTTGAATTTAGCTTCTGAGAGTCAAAGCCACAAACTTTTATCAGAAGTGAGCTGTGTGCTTTCTTTCATTCTATTTTAATGGAAATAGAGTTCTCTCAAGGCTACTATAACCTAATTGAAAAGATGACATCAAAGTAGGTGCTGTGGCAACAGTGCAGCTTTATTCTCAGCCTGTTAGGAGTGGGAGACATGGGCAATACAGTGCTGCTGCTGAGCGTTATGATGGCAGATGAAGAAATTAACCAAATTTCACTCAAACTGTGCTGAACAGCAACACCTGGGAAATTTCAGCTATTGTGGGGATGGACTGGGCTGCAGTGTCATACAATGGTGTGGAGTGTCAGCATGGTCTTTGAAGGAACCCAAAGCTATTTGCATTTGATTTATGACTGGAAACAAATTTTTAGGAGCAAGACTGACTATTTTCAAGACTTTTTCCACTCAGTGGATAAGCTAGTCTGAAAACTAAGACTTAAAAATACTTAGAATTATTTTATTCATGTAAACTAATTATAAACTAATAAATTTCTCTAGTTTTCCTCTTGCATTTAAGGTAATTTGTTTACTGAAATGTCTGCATTGGATAACTGTGTCTGAAGCTGAATGGACAGTAATGACTAGTACTCAAACTGTTTGCATTCTGCTTGTGAAATTATCTTCACTTGCATACAGAAACAATTCTTCAGCTTCTAATTTGGCATAGCTTGGGGAGTGACTGTAGTAAGAGCTGGAAGACTGTTACCTGGTTATCTAAGGTACTGTCTTAGGACTGTCATTTGCATCTGAGGTGAACTGGGAATCTCCTGAGCTCAGAGTTGGACTCAAAGTTGAATATGTTATGGTGACATAAATGAAGCTGAAGAAAAGTGCTTATTGTGAATGCAGATTTTGCCCTCAAGTCTGTTAGCAAGGAACCACCGCTTCCCATTACTAGTTTGTTGAGCACTGGCCAAATGAATGTAGCAACTTGTTTGGCATCTGAGTGGAGAAATGCAGGAGTGACTTAAGGATCTGGGTTGGTCACCTGTTGTTTAATTATGTAATGTAACTTGGCACCAGTTTTGATAATATTTATTCCAGTGTACTGGCTGGCCATTAACTGCCCCAGCAGAATCCAGACTGTTTGGCAGTAGTCAGAGAAAGCCTAATGGTGTCTACACACAGTCTAATAAAGAGACAGTGCTACACAAAATCTGTCCTGATTTAGTATCTTTCTGTGGTTTAGGATTTTGGGCTGTGTGGGGCTTCTGCAGAACTGGTTTGTTTGTCCTTCTGCAACAATGCTTTATCTGCAATTCTGACTAGTGACTTTCAGATGTCTAGTGTCTTGGATGATGCATAATCCTTTCAGATTGAGGGTTTGCATTCAGACTGCTAAGCAGCGTGATTTTGGACTAGGAAGCTGTTGAATTTTTTTTTCAATAAATGGTATAATTATTACACTGCTGAAGAAAGAATTGCTGGAGAAATTACGCTGAAATTATCACAGGAATGAGCTGTGCTCCAGGGGCTGTTCCAAACTGGGTCATGAGTTCTGTGATAGTACACTTTGCAGCTCAGCAGGCCAGAAAGTTGGTATTATAATGCTGAATGAGCATGGGCAGAAATGCTCGTAAAAATGAAACTAGCCTGACTTCAAGTTTTGTGCCTTACTCTTGTCTCTGTTCAGCAAAGCACTGGCAGTGCTCAGAATAGCTGTTGGCACCTTAGTGACTAAACAAGGATAACTCAACATAAAATGTCAAGGGGAGAATAACATTTTTGATAGTCTGCATGGTCTTGAAATGACACTGTAATAGAAAATGAAAGTTTCTGTTGACTCTTCAGGGTTGTCTCCTTTTACCGTATTCTTGTCCAATGAAGGAGCTGTGTGACTTTCTTAATGAAAACTGTCTAACCATGGGAGATGGAGGCAGTAGGGCATGCAGAAGCCCATTCTACTGAAGGAAAGCGTGGCCTGCTCAAATAGGGCAATAATCCTTAGTGACAAAGGTCCATACAGTAACTTCAGATGTGAATATAGCCTGAATTAAAAATAGGAACCTAAGATGTAAATAGCTTAAGGAGTATAAAACAGGGCTCTCAAATTGCATTTTTAAATAGGTCCTTCCTATCAGCTGCTTACCTGAAGAACAGTGCTCTATCAGTACGTACTTCTAGAGGAAGGAAAATTGCTGCAGTTTCTGGGTTTTAAGAAACATCAGGTTTAGAAACTGATCTCAATAGATAGCTCTAGTTCATATCCAGACCAAAGGACAGCAAACATGTACTTTGTTTTAAAATATAGTTGTCAAGTTGTGACTCGTAAGACACTTAATTTAGTGGATGCCTTTTTGTTCAATCTGAACATTTCCGGTGCTTATGATCAAAATTCAAGATTTTTCAACTCACAAGGAAAACAAAGGACTCTGTCCTTCTCTCCAACTTGCTAGCTGGGCTAACATGTCAAAAGTTCAAAAGGGAATGTAGAAGGTAAAGTGATCTCAACTGGCACTTCTGTGCCCACATTGTATCTGTAAGCCTGATATGTTGTTTAGAGATTAACTTTATCGACTTCATGCCTAGAAGCATGAAAAGAGTTCCTGAAGACCTGGGAACTTACTGGTTTTTAGCTGCTTTTATCCAGCTCTAATCCTGTTTTTAGTAACTTGAGAGGAGAAATTAATATTTTCTGCAGGTGAGAACCTATATGTTAAGTATTTTAAAGGGCTTTCAACCTGAGACACTGACAAAGAGTTGATGTTGTAATGTGTAATGGTGAACTTTGTTAAAAAAACAACAGCTGAAGTCAGAGGAAAATAATTTAGTACTTAACTTACGGGAATTTCTTTCAGGCACTCTGGGGGACCTAGCTATATTCACTCTTGAGTAGAGTATTCTTATCATAAAGACAAGAGTGTTTATAAAGCCTGACTTCTGACGTAAGTCTTAAATGCAATTTTATTATTAGTCGCTAGCACAATCAACAATGTTTTACCTGGGAAAGAGAGCTTGAATGCTTTTTAACATTTAGCAATAAGACACCATAACAAAATACTGTTCTGTACTTTATCACTTGTAAATTATGAACTAACTTGCATAATGTCAAGGTATACAACTAACTTGTCAAGTACTTTTGTGTGACAGCCAGAAACTTGTTACTGGCTGGCAGCAATACAATGACCCATAGTCACAGACCTGCCTAGTGCAGGAAAATATCTCTGCAATTAAACCTGTTTTGAGCTGCCAAAAGTATTCCCCAGTGATAGCTTAAGCATAACATCCTACAAATGATATTGTACAGGGGTATCCACTCAAACTGTGACCAGATCCTGAGTTAGATGGCCAGTGAGATTAAAAAAAACAAAACAACAAAAAGTAGAAGGCAGTAGCTGAGAATAACTACTGTGCATCTGCCAGCAGGAAAGCTGGACATAACTGTAATCCCATGTGAACATCAGCTTCCTAGGGTACTCCTCAAGAGTCTTCTTGGAAAGTATACTAAGACTGTTAGTGAATATGCAGTCTGACAACAGTAGGAATTATTCTGTGACTCCTGGTTGTGTGTTGTAATTAGAGGCTTATGGTTTTACTTTTAGGCGGTCTTAACTCCTAGAAACAATTCTGTAGCATTCTAGCCAGAATGTCATTAGGAGAGGACTCTCTCAGGTGTCTACTTGTAAAATAGCATGCAAGTTGTATTGCAAAAGTGGGATAACACTGCATCCCAAGAATGAACAGAAGTAATGCAGACTCTGACACAAGTTAGTATAAGGACTTGTATCAGGGTGCCTGTGTATTTAACATTGTCTTGTGCAGCATTATAGCTTTTACTCCTATTTGATGTTCCTTTCTAGGATGTTGGGGTTTGGTGCTGCCTCCTAGCCTTGTTCAGCAAAGCTCTCCCTAATCATGCTTTACTTGCTTTAGCTCTGTAGTCAAACAGTCTGATCTCCTCAGCACTGGATGTTGTAATACATCTCAGCCTTGTTGGCTTCTTTGGAGCTACCCCAACTTCGCAGCTTGTACTATCAAATCTTCATCAGTCCTGGATGGATTCACTGTAAGGCTGGATGGATTACACTATAAGAGATTTTGCTTTTGACGATGTTGGAAGCCATGTTGTATCAGGGAGTAGAAAAGTACAAGAAGATTGGTTAATGTCCTATGCTGATATCTGAAATATTCCCTTGAATGCAGTAAAAGAAGCCTGTGTGGAATAAGACTTTCTTCCTCCTTCCCTCCCCACCTCCAATTTTGTATATATTGGGAATCCAGCTCCTGAAACAGTAAGAATAGCAGATACTTCTGCAACCTTAGAAACATCTCAAGTGGCCAGCAAATCAGATAGTCTGCTTGGTGATATGATGATGAAATACCAGTGATTAGGATACCGTATAAATGAGGCTCATAGCTATGTAATTCAAGGCCCAGCTTGCTCATCTATGTTAGAGCCTTATCTCTATTTCTGTATCTTGTTGCTTAAATGGAACTAATGTGTAACTTAACAGCTTGGTTCTTGCTTCTGCTTATCAAAACTTCAAATCTGTCTAATCAATAGCTTGTGTTCTTGTTTTCAGACAAATCTACCTATCTTCAAACTGAAAGAATCTACAGTCAGAAGAAGATATAGTGACTTTGAATGGCTAAGGAATGAACTAGAAAGAGAAAGCAAGGTGAGTAAAGTGAAAGGTAAATGCAAGTCTTCATAGACATACAGAGTCGTGATACTGAAATGTTTTCATTATGTTATAAAGCATGTATAATATAAAGCAGATACTGTGGTTGAAAATGCCCAGAAATAAACCAGTGTGTCATTCTTTTTATCAAGCCTCAGTGCTGCAATGCCAGAGGCTTTTTGTTTTAATGGTTTTGATTTAATACAGAGTTAAACTACAGCTTACCTGTGTGGGCAGGTACTGTTCTTCTCTGCTCATGTTTTATTACTTCACTAGGAATGTGACTGATGAGTTGGGTTTTCTAGGAGGGAGAGGTGGATGAACTTGCTTACAGGCTGCACTTAAGGACACTTCTGTAAATCTTTCAGGTTGTGGTCCCACCTCTACCAGGAAAAGCTCTTCTCCGTCAGCTCCCCTTCCGAGGAGATGATGGTATATTTGATGATTCCTTTATAGAGGAAAGGAAGCAGGCTCTTGAACAATTCATAAACAAGTAAGTGTTGGGTCTAGTTATTTAGAGACAAACCTGGAACTCAGCTCTGGAAAATTGAATTAAAGCTGCTAATCCTCTTAAGGATGGTAACTGCACTAGGTTCAGAACACTAACTTTCACATAATCTTGCAGTAGAACGTACTAACATTACTCATCCCATGTTTAGTTTGGATATCTTAGTGCTTACCTGAGCAGCTCAAATGACTGTTAGTGTTGTCATTAATTTATGCAAATTGCTACTAAAATTATAGTGTTCAAAATAGTTCTACTTTATAATTTCTGGAAAGGTATCCTCCAGCTGGGTGAACAGTAGAGCTTACAGTGGGCTTACAGCAGTTAACTTTGATTGCAGATGCAGGTAATGATGCATATTTTCTCTAATCATCCCGAGAATCTTTCTGAAGATGTAAAAACACTACTTGAGGCATGCACACATAGTTTGAAATAGACGCTTTGGATTTTGTCGCTGCCTTTCAAAGGGTGAGCAGAAATTATAGTAATGAAGTCCTACGATTCCTTTTCCACCATCTGACGCTACCAACCACTGTCTGTACACTGACCTGAATAGCTGGTTTAATCTCTTTAACAGTGTGGATCCACACAGTGGGTAAGGAGTGTTGTCAGTTAACCAGTTCTTCTGGTCTCGAGAGTCGGTTCTGTTCAGACCTACTGGATTTGGGACTGCTCCTTCAGAGAGTTCAAGCCTGTCAGTTCCACTGGCATTCTAATCTTGTTCAAGAGTAATGCTGTTTAACAGGAACAGAGGATGCCCATGAGTTATGCCAGAACTTATGAAAATGTACTTGTCAGTGTCTTGGAGGTGGAAGTGACTAGTTTGCTAAAACTGTCTGTCTTGTACAAGTCAGTGTGACCATATGAACCTCTGAAGTTTTTCTTCACATAGTTGCTTCTGAGCTCAATTCTGAGGTGTTCCTAATGGCTCTGAACAGGTAAAATGCTTCAGACTGCTCTTCTTGCTGTTAAAAGACAAGTGGAATGAATTTCCAAGGCATCCAGTAGTAAGATGGAATGTGTTTGGGTTTTTTTAATGCTGTAAAATCAAGGCAGTCATGACTGTAAAGTACAACCTTTATCCATGCAGACTTGGAACTCTATCTTAAATGGGGAAGAAGTGCACTTACTGAAAGTTTTGCATGCTGAGTCTAGCATGGAAGAGGTGTTCTGAAGCAGCTGATGTGAAAGTCGTCTTACCTTGACTCTCTGAAAAACTTTGTATAGCTGACAGAAGTGGAATGGCCAGTTTATGGATATCCATTTTACAGTCCTACTCCAAGTAATAAACTGATTTTGTGGAAGTGTAAAACTTCTTGGTTAATTTTTCCTCCTTTGCATAAAAGGAGATTAATGTAGATGTTGATGTAATGACCGAGTTGAGTACATCTGGAATAAGGCTTTCCAGGCACAAATCATAGCAATTTAACTCATCAGTTCTAATGGCATGACCAACTCATTAAGCAAATATTTACTAAAGTTTTGAACCATGTAGAAACTTTAAGACTTCTACCAAGTACTCTGGGCACTAGTAAACTTAGACCTGAAGGTCCTTTGCACAGCACATTCACGTTACTGGATAAACAAAGCTGATCTTTGCTTCTAGAATTAAAGAATCCCTTAGATAACTGATACCACTGGAACAAAAAAAATCTTGGTGCACCAATGCTAGTTCTTGATATCCGGGAGTGTGAGATGGATGTTGTCGAGAAGCTTTGTCCCTCTAGATGTAAAATATGAATCACAACAATGCAGCTTACTTGAGTCAGCTCTCTTGGGACAGTTTGCTGGCACCACCATCAATATTACATACAGTGACATTCACAAGGGTAGTTATGTCTCAACACTCCTGTCTGCCTCAACCTGACTTTGAGATACATGAAAATTCTTGAAGTAGCAGTTGCTGTGTGTAAGGGTCACCTTGGTGAAAAATACGGAGGGGAAGCCAGTGCAGAGTGAGGTATTCCTGTGAAGTGAAGAGCTGAATCAGAGATCAGATCTAGTCTTGAAATTCAGCCACCAATTTTCAAGCCTTCCTGAAACGGAGGAGAAATACACTGCTGCCTCATCCTCTCCTATATATCTTTTTCTTGAAGTTTAACACCAGTAACTTCATTCTGATGGGGTAAGAAGCTCAAGCTAGTTACTCTAGACTGTCATCCTCGTGAACTACTGCTTGAGACTGCTGGCCTTTTACTAGAACATGGCAAGATTGATAGGTTTTATAACTGCACTTGAAGTAATCCATCAATACTGAATAGGAGAGCTCAGCTTCCTCATTATAGGTCACCCTAAATGACAAGTAAGTAGTGACAAGTATGTTCTATGGTGAAATAAACACTAGTAGGTAAATTTGGAGAAGATGCACAGAAGTGCTTGGAAGTGGTGCTGAGCCATTGAAGCTGAATATGTATGACATATGTACAACCAGATGCCTTCCATTACGGGTAGAAATGTTCTGACAGATACAGAGGCCACAAGGCTTACGCAAGCTGCCCTTGGGACAGTGGGAACTGTCTCTCCTAAAGGAAGAAGTCTGTCTCAATTGACCAAACTGGATGTATTTTTTTTCAAACCAAACTGTATTAGGTATTCGTGTCCATAAGTGATGAACTTTCAGATATCTGATTCTTTTGGATTTTTACCTACACAGGAGTCTGCATGGTATTTTAAGGGTTCAAATTCAGTACCTTGTGATTTTCTTCCAAGTTTGTGTGTGTCTCCTAATTCAATTTCAGCTCCTTTACTGTTAAAAGGACTGTTTTCCAGTTTATAAGTGGAACAAAACTAAATGTACTGTAGAGATGCTGGTGTCCCCTAGAACAGGCAAGCTCTGTCTCCTGTGTTTGCAAGCTACCACATGTGCAGTGAGCAGAAGGGCCACAGTCCCTGGCTGTGTGCACTGCTGCCCATACAGGCCAAGGGCGCTGACCCTGGGGAGTCACCGCCCGGAGCAGTGCCCGAGCCTTCCGAAAGCCTTCGCACCCCCTGCTGGAGCCAGGCTTCAGCTCTGCCGGGATGAGCTGCTGCTCAGTGACCCTGACTACTGAGGGCATAAATGGCCTTTAGAAGGGTGTCCTGTGGTAAAGGTGTCAAGACCTTTAAAAAAAAAAACCCACTTGCCCTTCTTAGCACTAGATTTCCTAATGCTAGAATGAGCACTTACTTGGATGGTCCCATCAACTGCAGGTGACAGATGATGACGTAACATGCTTCCAAGTGATCGGAGGTAGCTCAGAGTTCCTACGGACTAACTTCATCGGGAGGAGCATGGCAAATCTTGCTGTTAGACAGCATTCTAGTTGCCAACAGTGAAGTGAAAGTGGGATCTATGCCCATGTGCAGAACAATGTGTTATTGGTACAAAACCTTGATCTACAGGATAGCTGCAAGTAGGCTCAATTGGTTCACACTAATGCTTGTTTTTTTCCTCTCCAGGGTTGCAGGCCACCCACTGGCACAGAACGAGCGTTGTCTTCACATGTTCTTACAAGATGAAGTAATAGATAAAAACTACACACCATCCAAAATAAGACATACTTGAATTCTAAAATCATCTTCTCAAATATTAGTGGTTCTTATGCTTGGTTTTAAGAGGTTGTAGTTTGTCTTAGCATGCTGAGGATGAACAGGCACGAAGTCTCCACTAACACCAGTACACTGCTTGGTCTTTGCGTATGCTTTATAGCATTTAAGAACTCACTTGTCTTCTAGCTAAATCCCTCTGAATCCTTGATTTAAGAGTATTATACTATGAAACCCTCCACCCCTTGCAATGTCTCACATACCTTTTCACTATTATTTGCAATGACTTAACAATGTTTACTGACTTGGCCTTACTTGAACTTTCACAACTGTAGTGTCACGTGTTCACTTGTATTTGACTAAACTGCTCTGCTGTTTCTGAGGTAGTCACCTGTCTGTACATCTGTAGAAAGACTGCTTTATTTCTGATATCCTGTATGAGAAACACTTATGCAATTGTCTTCAAGCTTGTAAAACACTTTATACTGAAGTAATGAGGGAATTATCTTTATATTCTGTAAGAGGAAAAAAAATCAAATTTATATACTAAAGTAACTTGTCTAAAGTTTTGAAATAAAAGTGAAAATACACTTCAAATATTTTGTCACTCTTGACCTTGAGTGTCACCTGGAGCGTCTCATGCTTTCTGAGGAGGAGGGGCTTGACTACGCTAAGTGAACTGGTGTTACAGCCTTGCTGTGATGCTCTTTCACAATGTAGTTTTGTATTACTAACAGCCAGCACTGAGCAGCCTTAGATGCTGGCACTCACTCTGCAAGTGTTAAAGAACATATAAAGGTACTAAAGGCTGTTCGTGTGTTGTGGAGCTGTACCACTCATGGTAGGCAGTCAACAGATCTGTGGCTTCAGTAACTTTGGGGAAAGAGTACCTTTCTCTTTGGCATGAGAAGCGCCAATCTAGCTTCAACTAGCTAGTGAAAGTGATGCCATCCTACAAGAAGGAATGTTTACATAACCTATATTATAACATCAGTCCTAGGTTAAAGCAGCTCTGCTCTATAAATAGAATTAGGAACGTGAGGTCATACAAGTCTGCTGTAAGATGTGATCATAGGCCACTTCCCTGAACACTAAAGGAGGGGTGAGCTGTAGCATTGTGCTGGTTTGAGCACTGCTGCAGTGCAGATGCGGGATGGCTGAACTGCAGTTCACAAGCAGCGCTGCTGAAGTTGTCTTTTACGTGAGAAGGAAGTGAGCTAGAGAAGCTTCCTTAGTCTTCAAATGTGACATGGAGGTTGCCTATCCAAATGCTCTTGAAAGCAGATTCCAGAACACTCTAGTAGCAATCTGCTCTAGTGTTTTGTGCTATTTGGTAGCTACACCTTGGCTTAGACTCAGCTCTGCTGCTGTTTTCCTTCTTGTGACACCTCTGTAATGAGCATCCTACAACTTTGTTGGCAAAGTTAGTAGCTTCTTTTGACTAAGACCATTAACCTCACTTATGAAAATCTGAATGTAAAAGACTGAACTGACAACGCAGTGGTGGCTGACTGGATTACACAAAGTACTAGTGATTAGCTACACTGAATAGATAGATTTTTGAATAATTGCTCTTTCTACCTCATACTTAACTGAGACTATGCTGATTCTCTCTAACAGTAATATTCACGAAACCAAGGACCAAAACCAACAGTCCATTTGCAGCCCAGGGCTGTCTCTTTTCAAGATGTTTTTGATAATGTGAATAATTTCCAAATTTCCCTGTCCTTGTTGAATCACCCCTAAAAGTTGAGTTATTCTTGAAAAGCGGGAAAGAAGGGTTAAATGTATTGAAGTTTCATTATGTAGGTTTAGGTAGAGTCCGTTGTTTTATTTTTCGTAACTCAAATGTTATTTTCTGAGAGAAGGGTCTTTCAGAAATGAAAGTAAATGCCACATCTTAAACTGAAAGATGATGACACAATCTCTGGCATTTGCCATGAAAAAAACCCAAATTGTTTAAGCTGAAGAGGGAAAAGCTGCATGCTTGATGTCAAAGTATTCCTACTTCCAAAGTGAGGACTTGGGATCATTAGTCTCTCAGAATTACAGGGCATTTGCACAGCACTCTGGGATCTCACCTGGCCTTTAGTCCTTCAAGGCTACCTAGAGACCCTAATTTTAGTGTAGTGTAACTGGTTCTGCTTCTGTGCAATCTCCAGTAGTGGGAGCAGGACACAGTCTGAGATTAGCTGTGCCTAAACCATGGCAATCTGGGCATTGTTCCCAGCTTGTGAGTCTGCTCTGCAGCTGGGCTAGGTCTTGCAGGTAAGAGGATGAGATACGGGTGTGATCCCGTTGCCCTGCCTGCTTTGCCAGTATGCTCTGTTTTGTCCTCTAGCCTGGGTGATGTAGGGACTGGGACTACAGCAAACTGCAGGGTGTGATTGCCTGGTTGCCTAGCAGGGTGGATGGAGTTCATGTTTATTGCTGCCCTGGGACAGCAGCATGAATCTTACTGAAATGAATATTCTGTCATGGGTTCTGTGCAGCACTGGGTTCTTCTTTAGCTCATAAACTGAATTGTCACAGAGTGGAGAACCACAACTGATTTTTCTGCCCTATCAGGTTCTTTTCAGTGTAGAGAGCAGAAAATAGTTGAAGATTTTTACAGGTGCAGGAAGAATGGATTATAAAGAGTTTGTTGGTTTCTTTCTAAGAGCGTGCTGTGCCCTGTGCTAAGTGCATTCTTAAGTGCTCCGAGCTAGTTTGTATAGAAGATGTTTTGAGGTCCCATAGCCTGTGACTCATCTTGTGTATTTATGGTCTGGCTGTCTTGCAAAAGATAGAATGTGAAACCCAGCAGACTGCAAATGGAAGAGAGCTGGGGTTAAAACTTTGACCTCTGAAACATGTAAGATTTTTGAGCTTGGAAGTCAACAGAGCTAGGATTTCACTTGTGACCTGTGTTCCTTGACACTGCAAACCACTGAGCCATCAATACACACAGTATATTTCCACCTGTCATTTTAGCATGCGTGGTTCTTCGGTTACTCATTACCATATGAACAATACATTTCCCTCCTACTACTGCCAACTTGTTCTGTTGATTGGGAGTTGTTTCCCTCATTCTTTGGTGTGATTATGCAGTTAGACACCTTAATAAAACCTCAGTCTTTTTAATTGAAGCAGTACGTTTGCACTCATCACCTTTTGTTAGCTGCACAGTTCACCGATATTAAAAACTGTAATAACTTGCAACAGAATGCACATACTGGGGTAGACCTCTGATGCACTTAGTTTTGTATCCTAGAAAAAGCTATGTCACCTTCTTGAGAAAGAAACCTTGGAGCTGGTATTTATTTGGCTTATAGAAAATAGCTCTATGCAGGATATCACAAGGCGGGATCACCTAAGCTACTCCTTTAATGTTTGTCTAATCTGCTTTTAAAAACCTCTGATGATGGACACTCCACAAGATCTAAGGCAATGCATTTCAGTAAAGAATATTTCTGTTGTAAGTAGAGGACAGTGAAAGAAGCTGATAAAGGACAATGGTTAAAAGAACAACAGAAAGTAATTTAAATTCAATATATTTTTATTCTTTGTAAATACAATGAGTACAACTTTTTAACTTCACAAATCGGTTAATCCACTTTGTACAGGAAAAGTTTTACTCATTCTATGATAGTCCAAGTGCTGATCTTTCTCAGTGCTAGTTCCTAATAACAAATCAAATTTGAAAAGTACAGCAGCTATCTTTAAATGTTTTTCTTTCTACATTTTTCGTACATCAAATAAGCAGCTTATAACATTTTTGTGTGTGAGAGGGTGTAGGTGAACAAGGCTTCAAAATTAGAACCTGGAGTTTTCTAAAAAGGCATTGGAGACTTTTGGAAATTGTTAGCATTGTATCAGTCATCAACCTTTATTTCTTTGAAATAAAATTCCTTCCATTGATTTTTTTATAGTCATTTCATTTCTCTGCACATCTCATTGACAAAGAGTTTGGCCACCGTTGCCTTTGGTTTCAGCACTGTGCCAACGGGACAGCCAGCAGGTCACTGAAGCAGTCATCTCCATTGTATTTGGTTTTGCTGTTTTAGTCTTCCTTTCTTGTGTTGTCTCTTTTCAGGTGTGTGTGTGTGAGAATGTATGTCTGTGTGTGGAAGAAGAAGGAGGGAAGGTCGGGGAGGAAATGTATAAAGCTCTTCTGTCTTTGAGATGTTAACCGAACAAATTGTGGTGACATCCGCGTCAAAGATCACCAGTTCTTTCTGTAGGAAGAATGGAGCTGCCGTCATAAGCTAACTTTTAATCAGTTCTGAAGGCCACTTCATGATGTATTATAGCAGAAGCAATGTTTTGGTAACTTGGTCTTAAATGTTGCCTATCGTATTAAAAACATTTTCCCAACATAGGCTACTTTTAAAACAATTCTGAAGGCCACCACATCTTGTGTTACAACAGAAGCCAAGTTTGGTCACCCGGTTCCAAATACTGAACAAACTAAAGTACCTTCTTTCACATTTTGTCTCAGATCTGCCAGTTAAATGAGAGAATAGCAGAGTCTTTGTTAACTATGACTGGCATCTGAATTGCCTCCATCCTGTAGTAACAGGAATAGCAGCCAAATTCCAACCACTTTTACTTTTTCTGTAGAACAAAGCATTCTCTCCATGATCTAAATCACTCTGTTCAGAGCAGCAGAATCATATCTACTGGGGTATTTTTTGTCAATGAGTTTAAGGACTAAACATTCCCAGGCTTATGCTTCCTGTAGATTTTGTTAGTTGAGGCTTATTCTCCATAGATAAAAGTTCTTCTCAAACTGTCCATCCTGATTGTTTATTTTAAGGTAATTTATATGTCACTGGATTTGTACATATCTGAAAGCAGTCTTGTAATTGGTACATTCCCAATGGTCTTTTTGAAAAACACTTCTTCTATCGTAGATGGACTAATTGAACGTAAAGCTGGTAAAAGCAATAGAAGTTTTCCAAAACGACAGAGTTGTGTGGGATACCTGGGAGACAGAGAGAAAAAGAGTTTTGTTGAAGTTTTAAAGTATTTTTTCAAAGGAAGAACTTTAGTTTATAGAAAAAGACTGATATTTACTAAATTGCACGGGTGGTGCTTCCTGTGCCAAAACCCTGTGTTTTGTACTGGTGTGAGCAAGAAGGTTGACTCCAAGGAAAACTCTCGTGGCAATCAGCAGAATACAGGACAAAGTTTCTGAGTTTCGTTTAGTTCCTTTGTTTATTCCCCTAGAGCTGTAGCAGTACAGAGACTGGACCTGCTGTGTCCCTCATACAACAATGTTCTCAATGCAGTTCAGGGAAGAGCTTGACTTGTAATAACTACCCTGTCATTTGAAGTACAGTTTAAAACTAGCTGGATTGTCATGGTAATCACTTTACCCCCTTTTGGCTGGCAGATATATTGAATACCAATTGACATTTGTAAGGAAAGTTTTTGTTAAAGAAGCTGTGTTTTTCCCCAGGTAATGTGTTTGTGTATAGGATATTTTCCATCCTTTCTCCCAGCTTTTGAAGCCAACACAGCATAAGATGTGCGTTTCTAGCTGTGCTTATGCTGGCTTTACACCAGTGATTCTCAGACTTCAGCTTACAGTGGTCTCCCTAAAGGAAAGTGTAGATTGTCTGGAGAAACACACTGCTTCCCCAGACTGCCCTCCGTTGCGTCCTGTTGAGAGCAGCTCCACTGAGATCAAAGGGCTGATACTGCTGTGACACTGGCAGGAGGGTAAATTGAAGCCTGAGGATGAAACACACAGGCTGGAAGCCCTCTCATAGTGGAGTCTGAGTGAGAGTCCTGTCAGTGGACTGCACTTTTCCCTTGTGAAAGGATATTGTTTACAACATATACTGGGTAGCACAGTATCTAAATACTTCCAGCAACACAAATGCTGTGGAAAAGTTGTTGTGCTTGGAAGGGAAGCTGTGGCTATGTATTCCTCCCTGGCTTCTCTCTCTAACAGGCCCTGTCTCACTTAGGGTCTCCAGGGAGCAATCTTCTTGGAAAAGGCCTTCCCTAAGACCAGGAAGAGGCTGCTATGCAGCAGTTACTCTTTTTGCTCTGAAGCAGCCGTAACTGGATGGAATTTGCATTTTTACTTCCATCCCCAGTGCAGGCCATTCCCTGTAGACTAACAGAAGTGCTTCAGAGACTGCTACCATCTGATCTCTGATACTGATAGGACTTCTGCCTGACAGAGCTACTATGACAGCAGATCAAAGTTTCAGAAGGAAAAAATGGTATAAAAGTTCCTCTTCCACTGCTCCATCTCCCACTGTTTTAGTCCCATGGACCTCCACTGCAGCTAAAGCACTTTGCTGTGGCTCCACAACGGGATTCACAAATTCTGTGGTTTTCATTTCAATCTGAGCACAAACTTAGGGCAGCATCTTGGAAGAGCCACTTAAGTTCCTTGTGTCCTGATTTTTGTGTCTGCAAAATGGAGGAGATTATAGGGGAACTGGAGATCATGGGTGAAAAGAGCTCATACTGGTCTGAGATGGAATGTTTTGAGCATCACTTTTAGTGGTATTTGATTGAAAAAAATATAGAGGAAAATGTAGCCCTCTGAACTGCAAAGTGTTGCACAGTCAGTATCACTTCCCAGAGGAAGAGCTCTCCTTTTAGCACTTTTCTATTTGTTTAAAAGCACCAAGGTGCTGGAACACACCCAGAGAGGAGCAGCAAAGGTGGTAAGGGTCTAGAGCACAAGTCCTGGTTAAGGGTCTAGAGCAACAGCTGAGGGAGTTGGGGTTGTTTAGTCTGAAGAAAAGGAGGTTCAGAGGAGATTTTATCACTCTCTGCCTGAAAGGAAATTGTAGTGATGTGGGTTTTGGTCCCTTCTCCCAGTAACAAGCAATAGGACAAGAGGAAATGGCCTCAAATTGCACCAGTGGAGGTTTAGTTTGGATATTAGGAAAAACTTCTTTACCGAAAAGGTTGTCAAGCACTGGAACAGACTGCACAGGGAAGTGGTGGAGTCATCATCCCTGAAGGTATTTAAAAGATGTGTAGATGTGGCACTTGGGAACACGATTTAGTGAAGGACTTGGCAGTGTTAATGGTTGAACTGGATGATTTTAAGGGTCCTTTCCAACATTTTCTATGGTTCTAGTTCATCAGGAAATGCCAAATCCCAGCAGGCTGACAGCCAGTGTATACTCTCTAACAGCCTGGTCCCCATTTCAGTCAGTGCAAATGCCGCCTTCCGTGCAATGAGAGCAGGATTTTACCCCTACACCGGCCAGAAGCATTGACAGGAGACACCACTGACCTGGTATGAATGTAGCTGTTCAGGGTGAGCTGGGCTTCATCTTGAAGGGCTGCTATGGCAGCAGCATTTCGGAAACTCCTCAGTTCAGAACCACTGTGTGTGGGCACTGGAAAGCAGAGCAGTTACTAGTTCAGCTTGATTCTTGGGTGGATCAAAACAGTTTAGCTAGTGCTATCAATGGAAATTAAATGTTCCCATTAGTTCCCCAGCACTCCATGCTCCATGTCAGCCTTTCAGAATGCAGAATGACTATTGGAATTCAATACTGGGAAGCCTACTGGGTGATACAAAGCTATGCCTAGTTTAAAACATCTTTTTTGCTATGAAGCAACAACCTCATAGTTATCAGACCAGATGACCAGGAGATCCTTTCTGCTTACCAGCTTTAAAAGTGACAATGCATTTGAGACAGGCAAATTCAGTAGCGTCTAGCCGAAGTTGTCTAAATCTAGCCACAACCTCCTGTAAAGCCTGTATTTCTGAAATAATTTTATTCAGCTTCTGAGAATCTGTATTGTCACCGTTCATGCCTGAAACAGAAACAGATGAAATAAATAATATTAAAGGCATTTGCTTTATTTTAAATTGATTTCTGACAAAATCCTCTGTATCAATGTCCTCTCTATTGTCACACTTGTCTATCTGGTTCCATGTAAACTGACTATATTGTATGAAAGTTAATATAAAATCTTCTCTTGGATGATAACAAACACAGTAATTTGCATTTAAATGACAATGCAAGCAGTCATGAATACAACAAAACAACATTATTTGCATTTAAATATAGATTTATAAATGACAGGTATGCTCTATTGTTCAGTAGGAATTTGTTATTCTTTACATGTTGTTCTTTTTTCAGTAATGTATTTTTATGGTAATTTTTGTAACAAAGTCATTAAATTGTGCAATTCTTACCAGATACAGCCAGTAGAGTGTTAGCATCAACTGGAATGGCCCATTGTGCTATTCCTAGAACAAACAGTTCTCTCCAAGCATCTTCCAAAAGCATCAGCTGTCATACAATAGATGTACAATATAACATAGTGTATAATTTATAGATTTATAAACAATTTAAATATGTAAATTTCTGTTATTTTAAAAACTACTTTAAATGCCTGTCATGGTATTTCCCCCACAGCATTCATTAGCTCTTCTCTTAGCCTTTTGAGAAGGTGTCTAGAAATAAGTCTATGCATTGCAGAAAAACACTGAGCGTTGGCTCACTGTGCACCGTGTTGTGGACCAAAAGGGAAGAGAAAGAGGGAGTGAGAACTTTCCCCAGAGCATTTGCTCACAACATGAACACACTTGCTTTCTCAGCATACTATGGGTTCTTTTCTCATCTCTCTCAACCCTTACATAGCTGTTCTAGGACAGGTTGGATGAGTGCTTTCCTCTTGCTCTCTGGAGATTACACTCCTTTCCCTCGGGAAGGCAGAATTTTGGGGAAAAAAGGCTGGACAACATCCTGCATCAGTGTATGGAGCACTGCTTTGGAGCACACATGCACCTTATAACCCCTTCCTTACTAAGCAAGTCTTTAGATCTGTCAAACACAGCATCTGGACACACATACAGCTTCTCAGTGTCACCTGCTTTCCTGCTTTTTTGCTTAAAATCACTCAGAAATTCCAGGCACTAAGAGCTGTTTCCTTTCAGAGATGTGGATATCCAGGCACCTATGCTGACAGCATTGCTAGTTCTCTGCGATTTTTGTTCATTGCATGTCTGTATGGAGGATGTTTTTCTCTGTTTTCTCTGAGGCTGTGCTTATGATGTCCCTGAAGAGGCGGTGGTGCATCTGAAGAGGAGACAATTCTGGAAATGCCAACGGGCAAAGCTGGAACAGACATATTTAAGCTTGAGGGCATCTATGGATTGTTAGCCCAGACCAACTCTTAAGAGAGGTTTGGAGGACCTCTGGTTCAGCTGAAGTTCCTGGCCAAAGGGCATGTGGTGGTGCGCACATGTGCTGGGACCTCGTGTCACACAATAGCGTGGCAGAAATTTGAAGGGGTGAGTACTGTAGTGGGCTCAGGAGATAACTTCTAGCAGCTCCATGCAGTGAAAACAGATTATCCAAAACTCATGCAGAAAAAAAAGCCACCAAACCAAAACCACAAAACCTGCAATCATTAATGTTGCTATGGTCCCTGAAACTATCAGCAGCTTAGCTTCTTAGGAAAAGAGGAAAGAGGATATTTTAAGTATGTAAAGAGTCTGTAAGGAAGAACAAACTTTAAAAAGATGTTGTACCAAATTAATGATGATTTCCTTGGAATCAGATATGTGAAAGTAATAGGTGATACAGAAAGCATCAGTAAAAGTGAATCCTTCATCTATCTGCAGACTCTTAACAATATTGCTGTTCAGGACAGTCTTACTTGTTGCCAGCCACTAGGACACGAGGCAATGGGCAGAAACAGATGCACAGGAAATTCCACCTGAATATGAGGAAAAACTTCTTTACTGTGCACTGAGCACTGGAACAGGTTGCCCAGAGAAGTTGTGGTGTCTCTCACTGGAGGTATTCAAGAACTGCCTGGACACAATCCTGTGCAATGAGCTCTAGGATGACCCTGCTTAAGCGGGGAGGTTGGATCAGATGTGATCCCTTCCAACCTGACCCCTCCTGTGATTCCATGATTACAAGTTTTAAACCACCCTGTTCCAATATGAATGGAAGGCAGAATCTCAGTCTCTGCTCTCAACCTGTCACTGTAGGGTTATGTCCATTTTATGCCTTTTTGCCCTGAGTACTTTGCAGAACTTTTACATAACCTAAGGAAATTATGACAGGAAGGTATTTGTGTCTCTGCATACAGTTACTGTTTGAAACACTTGCACTGGATTTTAGAGTACCAAAAACTGCCCATATTATTGTCTGAAATTCACATGGGGAGGGGGTGTTGTGTCTAGAGTGCGGTGCCCATCTCAGCTTTCTTCTGAGAGCAGGTGAATCTGCTCTTAAGTTTCCTAACCACTGCAGCCTGCAAACCCAGTCCCTCCTCTGGATAATCCCACCTGATGGATGTGCAGGTGTCTGTATGACATAGGAAATGATTCGCCAGCCTTTCATTTGCTTTTGTAAAACTTTTTTTTGTCATTCATTCATGCAGATACAATGGTAATGAATGGTGGTTCCTGAAAGATATCCATTTCATATTTTCTTTCCCACCAAGTCTTTAAAGTCAGAAGACCTTAGAAAAAAGAGACTATTCCAAGAGCTAAAGCTCTCTTCATGCCTATGCATAAGTCTGTAAAACCACCAATTAAAATAATTCATGCTGAAGTCATACTCAGCCCTCCTTCTTCAAAGAAACAACAAATACCAGGCTTTCTGAACAACTGGATTTTGCTTCTTAATCAACCCCATCCTTAGTGTGACCTTTTGTTGGTGACCTGCATTGGGCCAACCTGTCTCACAGATAAAGTGGGCAGGTGTGCAGGCCAGCAGAACTGGAAGCATGACATTTTTTGTTGTGTGGTTTCCAGTTCAAGATGCACTGATCTGTATGAATCTAGAGAAGAGACACAGACTCTGGTTTAGCAGAGGTAAATGATGCAGCAATGCTAAGACTTGTGTTTTATCAGCAAATTGGTTTCTATTTATTTCCTTGCCGTCAAGATAAAACTGTCCCAGAGTCCTTAAATTACAGCACACTTGCCTTTTTAGAAGAGGGGGGGAAAAAAAAAAAAAAAAAATCAAAATTCAGGAAAAGATTTTAGACTCTCCTCAGACAGATGTCAGGGATACAAAAAGAGAAATGCAGACATTTACAGCTGGGCCATTGTCAAATTAAATAATGCAATAGCAATGTTATAAAAATCAACTGTATGATTATTCATGAAATAAGGTGATTAAAATCAGAGTTATTTCTTCTCCAGCTCTCCTAAATATGACAGGGGAATCATGCAGGCCCAAGTCAAAGCTTTCGAGCTGAGCAGCTCTGAGTTTTGAGGAAGCAGACTTGCAAGTGAGAGTGGTGTTAAGGAAATGCTGGGTTTTTAATATGTTATTCACTAACATTAGTCCTTGCAATGAAAGTGAAAGAGGTAGTTGGTTATTTAATGGGAGCACTGTGGTATCTATGGTAGATAGCAGACCTTGCTGTTTGAGGCATACTTGGTCACATGCCATGGAGATTTCCCCTGCTCCCAGATCCTGCTGCCTCCTCCTCTGCACACTAACAGAGATGATGTTGTGGGAAATGCCTCCCTATTATGTCAAATACAGCCTTTGCCTAGGGAGCCTCCTGTGGACATCACTAGTCTAGAGACGGACGCAGTCTCCTCCCGTGTGCTGGGGCTGCTGCTGGAGTAGTGCACCCGCTTCTTGTCCCTGACACTTGGGCCTGTTTCTTTGGTTGCTCACTGTGACAGACCCAGCGCTCCACAGAATTAGTGGCAGCAGAAGACACGATCAGAGAGCAGCAGGATGCCACACTGGGATTGTTGTCTTCCTACTGGCATGTGTGACCTCCCGGGCCCTGTCTCATCGCTCCCCTCATCCTCACTATATAGCAGGACTGCAGATGGAGCTGAGCAGCATTCCTCTTTGTCTAATTTCACAAAAAAGATTTCAAAACGTGGGTTTGGTGCTAGAAAAGGAACATTTTTATATACCTCAGCTTTATAACACATTGTGGCCATCATGATTTACCTTTAGGTAGAAAACAGTATTGGTTTCCTAAGAAGCTCTTTTCTTTTGTTTCAAAATACATACTTGCATATCAACTGCAACACTTGGCAATGTACTTCTGGTGAGAGGAACTAGTTCCTCCGATGACTGCTATGTAACGTCTATGGCACAGTTTTTCTTGTTACCATTTTGGTAAATTAGCTCAATCATATCAAAGTATTAGATGTCTGTTATGATTGGAGCTTTGTGTAGATACCCACCCTTCCATTTTACAATTATCTGATTACTTTTTAAAGAATTGGTGCATTATAAAAAGCACACTGAGTTCTCATCAAGAATCAAGTCATCAAGAAATTGTTTCATCTTGTATGGTTCACCTATGATTTACTTCAGGCAAAGGCAAATTATCATAGAGGAAAACAAAACACATTAGGGAAGATTTTATTTAATGGTAAAAAATATTGGGGCCTGGCCAAATACTGCTTCCACCATATTGATGTAATTGTAAGCCAAGGTGAATAAGGAAAAAATGTTGGCTATGTAAATAGTTGAGAGGAGAGGAGAAGAGAAGGAGGAGG
>VYZQ01038449.1:1393-14555 GCA_013400655.1 Mystacornis crossleyi
AAAAAAAAAACAATTCAGAAAGACTTTGTGTTGTATTTTGAGGCAGAGGGAAATGACTGTGAATGACTGGATAAACAGACAGGAATAAACATCTGAAGACAAAGGAAAACCAGATGTGAGCAAGAAAAGAGAATGGGAAAGAGCCTGGAAGTCAGCAGCCAGAAGAGGAAGCAAGAAATAAGGAGGGATCAACCACCCTGCTGGGCTGTGCAGTTACTCCTGAGCTCACCACGCAGACGTGGTAACCCCAACACTGAGAGCAAAGCCACCACTGTTTACTCATGGCACCAACTGTGAGGTGTTACAGCTGCCACTGCTGAAAGATGCTCTGGATGTCTGGCCTGGCTCCCTGGCAGAGCAGCGCAGGCAGGGGCACAAAGCCTCTGAGCAGGGAATGAGAGCACAGGGACACACCCATGAGCTGCCCTGGGAATATCAGAATCGATTTTGAAGCTGGCTCTGTTGCACAGTCCCTCGTTAAGTGACTGCTGCTGGTTCCTGGAGAGCCCTGTGCCGTGGGGACGTTACCTGCCTGACAGAGGCTGACTCACACAAGCCACCCTCTCTGCGGCGCAAACATTTGCTCTCTCCAGGCGCTCACAGAGCTGCTCCCGTTTTCCTGCACGGGACAGACGCACGTGCCTGGCATTTCCCGCTCCTCCTTGGCAGCAAACCACGTCTCGCTGCTGTCAGCACAAACCCTTCTGCTCTGCTGGGACCGGGCTGGCTGCGGGGAAGGCTCCAGGCTCACCTCTTGTGTTTCATGATGAGCCCGATGGAGAAGCAAACCTCCTTGTGCTTCTCATCCGAGCGGTGCTTGACCTCGGGGCCCAGCTCCTCCTTGCGCCGCTCGATGTGCTCCAGGGTGTGCTGCACCAGGTACCCCACAGCCCCGTGCTGCGACGGGTCCAGGGCCTGGATGTGCTGCAGGATGTCCAGCACCTTCCAAACCACAGCAAAAACAGGTTCAGGACACACCCCAGAAGCAGCACAACACATAGAGATACATCCAGGTACACTGCTGGGTGTAAGCACCCAGGCCCGAGATCTCCCCACACACTCCCAGGGAGCTCTTCCTCACAGCCCATTTCTACTTCTTTTCTCTTTGTAAAGCTCCCAGCTTCTAAGGAAAGGCACTGGAGAGCACAGCAGTTCCTTAAAACGAAGCCCCACGAGTCCATCACGTCCCCTTTGGTGACCAGAGACCACCTCTCGAGGTTTCTGGCTACGAGAACGCAGTTCCCAGTGTCCCAAAAAGCTGCTGGGAAGTGATTCCAGGTGACTTCTGCTGCTCTTGAGAAGTAATATTTTAACTTAAAAGAGCTTCTCAGCGTTTCTGCGAGGAGCAAAAATAGGGCAGCACGGGAGGAAATGGAAACAAGCTCCATGATGCTTTCCCAGGGAACGGTGAACAAGACAGAAAAGCTGCTTGTGTCAGGATGGCTGAGGAACACAAAGCAGCAAGCCCTGCAGATCCAGAATTCCAGCCTCCCAACACCCTCTGGCACAACATCAGAGCGTCTGCTGCCGAGTTTGTTAGAGGCAGGCAATGCAAATTTTAATTTGGGGGGTAAAAGCAAGGCAAAAAAACCCCAGCCTGTTGTGTAAACGTGTTGGGAAAAGGCACACACCTGCCTCAACAAATACCTCAAGTCCCAAAATCTGCCGCACTTCGGCACCTGGCAAAAGGACTGTCTCCTTGATGACAGGTTTGATCATTAAGTTCAGAGCAGCAGCAGCAGAGGCATAGAAATCTCAGGCTGTTCAGCATGAACAGCAGCCAAAAAACGAGGAAAATCAATTTAAATAAAGGACAAGCGAGTAATTTATGAGAAGAAACACAGCTCAGGCTTCTCGACCACTTTAATTCTATTAAGAATTAAGATGCATGTGAAAATCCTGAAAAATCCTGAAGGAAGGGGAAAGAAATAACCACAGCTGCCAGAGATTCCTGGGAATTTCATTTACTGTTATTTACAAATATTTAGGGCAACATTATGTGCAGCTCTGCAGGACTTTTTAGATTTTCTCCCCCTGTCCATAAATCTGGCAGACCCTGTCAAAGCTGGTACAGTCTGTCCTGTCAGACACAGCATTCTCTCTGGTTAGCTGCAATCCTGCCTGACAGCCTGGAACGACTGGATGCAACCCTGAAAAATCCAAATTTGCTCATTTCCACTGCATCTGGTGCAGAGAACTCAGTAAAACTCAGCCCTGGGGTTGGGTTATGTGTTCTGAGGGGCAGCAAATCCACGTCTGGTGCCCTCCAAACACATCCCTGAGTGCCAGGAAGGGGCAGGAAGACCTTCCAGCATTCCCTGTTTATGTCCAGTTGCCATTTCAGCTCGGTGAGTCCCTCCCGTACACAATTTTTTGGTGCTGTTTTTTCTGTGGGGACCCTAAAATTTGCTGCCATCAGAAAGGAAGGCCAAGCTCAGCACAGTTTGTTCTTCAGAGGGAAGGAGGCAGCTTCTCCAGCAGTCCTGTTCCAGCTGATTTGGTGGGGAAGAGCTTTGCTTTCTGCTCAGCTGTCCAGCCAATATTCCTGTCCCCTTCCCGAACCTCACAGGTGGAAGTGGCACAGGGAATTCTGAGTAGGTAACACCTCCTTGCTGCAGGGACACACTAAAGAAATTTGACTTTTTTGAGTTACAGGCTCTTCCCTGTGCCTTCCCCTGATTCAGCGAAAGCCCTGGATGATCCAGACAACCTGGGAATCTCAGCACCTTCTTTCCCACACTCCCAAGATAACAGGACTGAAGTTGTTACCCTGAAGGAAACGGAATTCCAAGGTCAGGAAGATCAAACTGCTTTTTCACAGGAGTCACAGACTGTGTGGCCAAGGCTGGCAGAACAGCTTTGGGTTTATTTATAAAAGAAAACTTCCTGCAGTTTTCGGGTAAGGGAATTGCTCCTTTTCCAGGAGCCCAGCGAGAGTTTCACCACAATTTAGGCACAGAGCAAACAGGATGCTCTCATAACTCACAGTCCACAGGCTTGGTGGCAAGACAAGCTGTAAATCATAAATTATGCTCCCAAGCCTCCCCTAGGACAAGCAGGCAAGAATCATCCACTCTTCCTGCTTCAAACTGTGGTCCTGCAATGTGAGAACTCCTCCAACTGCATTTATTACAGAAACAACCCGTGGTACACTGTAATGCAGGCTGACACAGCCTGAAAATCAATAGCCTGGTGTTAACAGTGCTCAGCCTTCCCCAAAACATTCCCCCGAGTGCCCAGGTACCTTTTCTGGCCAGATTCCCAGGTGGAAGTACAGCCTGGCCTGGAGCATGAGGTGCTGCACGTTGTCTGGATACATGGCCAGGTACAGGTCCAAGGAGTCTCTCAGGAGCTGGTAGGACTGGTCAGTGCTCTCTCTGCCAGAGGAAAGGAAACTCGGCTGTGAGGCCCTGCAGCCCCTGTCCCCAGAGCTCCCATGGACAGGGGGAGCCCCCAGAAAGGATGCTGCAGGTACAGCACGCTCATGGAAGTGATTCCAGCGTGGACTGTCACTCGCCACATCCAGCCTGCTACAAGGAAAAGCACTCCACAGCTGACCCCTGAACTCTGCCCTCCCACCCCGCTGCTCTTCTCCTTGGTCAGATAATCCCACACAGAGGATTCACTCTCCAAGCCACCTCCTTTTGGTCCCCTGACACCTAAAGCAATCCCTTCACTCCTGTGAGTCTGTCTATGGCTGCTTGGAAAAGGGATTATCAGGAGCATGTGAAAACAAAACTTAATGTTCTACACACCAAGAGTAGCTCTGAAAATGCTCATTTGAACGTGGGGGTTGTGCCTACCAGAAGATAACAAAAGGCTCTGCTCTTAAGGGATGGTGGATGGTCCCTCTCACCTTATCACAGAGAAAATGAAATATCTTGTCTATTTTCCTGAGAGGAACCAGTTTCACTAAACATTTTTGTTTCCGCTCAGGTGCAGGTGATGTAAAGCACGCAGCCAACGCCTTGTGACACACGGAACTTTCAGGATCTCCAGGGGTGAGTGACACCTTTGGGAAGCAGCAATATTGGATATGCAGACAATGCACCCTGGGTCCTTTTTTCCCCCAGATGATCCTCAACTCACCGTTTCCCAAGGTTCAGGAGATTCCCCACCATCCGCTGCAAGACCTCCTTGGAAGTCACCACTCCATAGAACTCCTCTGTCACATGGTGCCCGATCAGGTACTCGCACTCCTTCACTGTCAGCTGCTTCCCCTTCCCAAAGGCATCGATGTAGGTGTAGTCAAAAATATCTGTGCTTCTGAAGAGGCAACAAAGAGACCAAACTGTGATCGGGGTCGCGTGGTAGAGCAGGATTTGCTGTTTCTGTTCTTCCCTGTGTCCTTCACTCCTCAGCTCCCTCCGTAACAGAGATTACCCGGTACCTTCTCTCTTTCCCATAATTCTCACATCACCTCACGGGTGCTATTACTTCAGGAAATCTGTTATTATTCAGCAGAGCTGAGCTCTAGGAAAACTGTTCTAGAGATCTGACTTTTCCCTCTGTACAGGGAGATGGAAAATAATTAAACACTCTCACACAGGTCTGGAGCTGTAAATGTGTTCTGGTTTTTGTCACTCTGGGCACAATTTCAGAGCTCAGCAGGTCACTCACCCTTCTTTCCCTTGACACCACCGCAGCAGGAAATGGCTGGGAAAGTTGACAGGCTCCAGTTTGACTCCCAGCTGCCTGGCAATGGTTAAATAAAGCACAGACAAACTGATTGGAATTCCCGTCCTGCGGATCAAAACCTGCAGGGAAAAAAAGTCACAAAAACACAGGTGGGATTTAAGAAAAACGTGAATTTCAAGCGTTGATTTCACAACTGAAAAGGCAACTTGACAGAATATGCACTGAAGAACGACATATTTATTTAAGAGTTGCTCTTCACACAGAATTATTTGTCTGGCTACAAATAAAGCCCTGCAGCCTCCCAGTTGTTGCCTAACACATGCACATACCTGGTGAATGTAGGAATTCAGGGAGTTGTAGTAATCCAGCTCATTTCCTTTGTATTTGAGCTGCTCATACAGGACACAGTTCATGGCATCAAGCACCTGCCTCTGAAGTTCCACTTCTGGAATGAGAACCTCTCCTGGAAACACATGCAGTGAAATAAAGACTGAGAAAACAAGAGCACTCAACCTTTATGCAAGGAAATCTTCACACGGACAGGCTCAGTCCCTCCCTGAAAGCCAGAAATTACACAGTGTTTATGAAACCAAGGAGCAAGGTGCTGCCTGACCTTTGGAGATGACAAACATGCACCTTCCTATTCATGGTTTTCTGAGACTGGCAGGAAAGAGGTTGCTTCCCAGTCCCCCAGCTCTGCTACAGATATCAGGACCATTATGATTTCAAGGACAAAAGGGAAAAAAAAGAATTCCCCTCCCAATTCTTTTTGCTTAGCATCAGCTAGACTGAACTCTGGGCTATTAAACAGGCGTTTCTTGAATGCTGGCTTAAGTAAATGTCAGAATTTTGTTCGCCAGGGGATAAGAACAACAGCTCTTTAAGCTGCCACAACTCCAGAGCTGTTTCAGCTGTGCAGAGGTGCAGGAGAGCCCCGCAGGAAAGCTCATTTCTGTACAGTACCTGCCTTGGAAGCCAAGCTGGGGTGCCTGGGGTTCTTGGTCCGCAGCACTTTGCGCACTTTGTCTGTGATATCGTCCACCTGAGCCTGGACACTCTTCAGGCAGATGTCTGACAGGGGGTTACAGTACTGATCGATCAGAACAGCACCTGGAAAAAACAAACTACATAAGAAACAGGACTTGAGTTTTTTCTTTGCTTGGTTTTGCCTGCTCTACATTCCAGGCATGCAGCGAGCGGTCGCGGCAGAACGGCAGAGCTCTGTTTGAGACCTGCAGTCTGGATTTATCACACGAAACGCAGAGAAGGAGCTGACAGGATAAATCACCAGCTGAACGCAGTATTCCCCTCGCCACCACGCTGGAAGGGATCTGTACCTTGAGCAGGAATGCTGCTGGACCAGGCTTGACCAGCTCTCACACCGCAGCCCCTGGCGCCTTCCCAACCTACGGAGTTCTTTATTCAGAGCCTGAAACAATCCCAGCTTCACTCAAACTGCCTCACTTCTGATTTCTCCCTGTCACATCCTCCGTATCATCCTTGTTCATCATTTCCTTGTCTGCTACATTCATCTTTCTCCTCCACACCTGCTCTCCATCTTCCTAACACAAACCAGAACAGAACAAACTTTCACGTTCCTCCTACCCAAGCCTCTGCAGGAAAAACTTCCTTTTCGCAGAACCTTCTCCTTGGCACCACTGCTCTTCCCAAAGCCTCCCTATTGTTCAATCTTTGGAATCAGCTGTAAGGATTTTGCATGGATCATACCTCCTCCAGCTTCCTATGTGGCTTTGTCAGCACATCCATGACAGGCCTGTAGATCAAGGAATTCAGCAGGGCCCCGAGCTGTGGCTCCTTTTTGTCCTCCCAAAGAGTTCCCTGTGCTGACCAGGTGAAAATTCCAAAAAAACTACCCACTGGTGCTCCAAAGGCACCTCCGTGGCAGACAAACTGCACGTATTTGTGACAAATGTGACTAAGTCTCATAATTAATTTGTTTTTTTCCAGAAAAGGCCACTTTTTGCTGTTCCTTCTTGCCCTAACAGCCCCTTCTTCAAAGTCCAGTGCTTTGGTGTTAGAGACTCTTTCCTGGGACATCTTGGAGTGTGTAGCAAGAGGAAGGGACTCTTCTACAGCCACCGGCAGCTTCTGAGCCATTCAGAAGACTGAGAAGGAGAATAATCCACCAGACAGAGGACATGAAGAGCAGAAGAAGCAGAAGAAAGAGCTGCTTTTCTTCTCAGCAGGTGTAAGTGCCTCCCGCCCCATGACTGGACTGGGATCTGTTTCCCATCAAAGTCCAGCACCCAGTTCCTGACACACCCCCGGAATTCCCTCTGCTTGCTCCCCGCCCTTCCCTGAGGAACTCCTGGGAAAGGGGGAAGCAGGGAGCTGACTGGGAATCAGCTCAGCTGAGTGCAGCCCAGGGGCCACAGCTGCAGTGTCGGGAATGAGGATGTCGAGCTACAGCTCATTTTCTCCGCGGCCTGTTCACGATTCCGGCGTTTGACCATTCTCTGCCTTCAGCTCAGCTGTGCATGGGTGATCCTTCCAGCACGCAGCAGGGGCAGCACCTAACACCAGCCCGACGCTTCGGTGCAGCGCTGCCGCGGGACGGGAAGGATTCCAGGCACATCCAAAATCCAGCCTGAATTCCGAGTCATTAGCCAAAGGCTTGCTGGAATCTAAGCCGGGCAGGTTCCTTGCAAGTCAAACCATGATGGAGAGCTGTCATTAGGTGTTCTAGCTGGGCCTTCTGCCCAGGACTTACCCTCCAAAAACGACTGCCGCTCCGTGGGGCGCTGCAGATACTCCTTCAGGTTTTTTAGTATGTTCTGTTGCCGTAGGAAATAGAGAATTTTCTTTGCATAGTACTTCCAGGTGAGACCTTTCCTGCACAGTTAGACACAAGAAGAAACATTGTCCTAAGTAGGTATTTGAAGGGTGAACAGCTGGTTTTTCCAGTGAATACAAGTTCACAGTTTAGATTATTGGTTTTCTCAACAAGCGCTGTCGCTGAAAGTCAACCCAGCAGGGGAATGTTGAGAGGAATTTATCATAAAAAGCCACACAACTTGCAAAACCTTGCTCCTATCATCTCCAATTTTCATCCTATCACCAATATGTAATTTTGAGAAGACGCATCATCATGAGAAACAACGCAGATCCCAATTAAAGGAGCTCAGGAATATCTGATTAAAATCCTATACTTTATTCATAAAACATTACCCTCTGTCTGACTGCATCTCTCCAGAGTCAATCCTAACGCATCCTCTCAGCATTAAAAATAGATTGATGAGGGACATAGATGTGAGTCCAATAGCATTCAGAAGAAAAACACAATTCCCCAGAGGAAAACCAACTCTGTAGCTCTGAAAAAGCAGGAAGAGACCAACAGTTGGTCTGTAGATGACACATTTCCAAAAACTTTTTACAGGAAAGCCCCAGCACTTTCTAAAGCCTCTCCATCCTCCTGGACAGCAGAGCAATCAAACCTCATAATACTTTATCTTCTTCCAATAAACTGTGATCCTCAGTAGGGACAACTGCTTTACTGGGATATCTTCCAGGGAAATGATTCAGCCTAATGCTCCTGAATGGCAATGACTGCAGCTTAATCAGAGTGTAATTAGCATCAATTCTGCTTTATGGCGAGGCATTTGGCCGGTGCAAAGCCTCAAAAGCTTTAGAACCAGTTGTCAAATGAGAGATGCTCAGGCCCAGCTCAAATAGAGAAGGCAATAAAATGGATGGGAAAAGGCAAAAATGAGATGACTGCCATTCCAGTTGGGTTTTTTCAAGCTCTATTAACAGTCCCTCTAATCAAGGCTATTAGACCTCATTAAGAGCAACCTATCACGGCTTTGTACCACACCAAACCCAGCCTGGTTAGGTGGAACCGGCAGGAAAATCTTCAAATAAAGCAGTGATTTACTCATCTTGCCCAGCGTTAATCAAGGTGATGAGATCACCCAGGCAGATGCAAACCAGGAGTTTTATTTACCACCTGTCTGAGTAATTCACAGAACTGCAAATTTTGCAGTGGCTGAATTCAACTTGCTTCTTATTTTGGGGAAAAAAATGGTACCAACCTACTCCGGCTCTGAAAAGGAGAGAAAAAGCTGGAATTTCACAGTGGCAACCCTGAAGGATTCCTGCTTCCCTCTGGTGCTCGGGCCTCACCCTGCAAATCAGTTCAGCAAACTGATCCAGGCTTAAATCGAAAAAGGAACAAGAGGGTGGGCCCTGCTTAGGCAGAGACGCGGGTACATGGGACATGTCCCAAGAGATGCCATGAGCTGGCAAGGAAATAAACAACAAAAATCAACACAAAGCCAAAGGATCTTCTTCTCGTGGGACAAGGTTTCCACGTTTTCTTCCTGGAAATACTCAATTTGTTCTGAATTCAGGCCTTGGCAAGCCTAGGGGTGTTGTTTAATGAGTGACCAAGGGTAGAAGCTGAGGTCAGGCATTATGCACAGTATTTTTCTCCTTGAGCTGGTGGGAGAGGGAAATCCCTGCCTGCTCTCATCCCTCTCTTACCTTCCTTCCATGTTAAGGATGCACATCAGCTCATCCTCAAAGAAATGGCTCGGGCACCCCAGAGTCTCAATGTCACTGAATCCGTCACAGGGGACCTGCCAAACCAGACCAGGAGTTATGCACAGCACAACAGATTCGCCCAGAACTTCACAAAAAGTTTCAAAACGCATTATTTTTTTAATTTATGAAAGATCTTAAAAATGTCCTGCCCACCACATACAGTCTGTACCCATGGATTTATTATTCCACTGAGAACCCCAGGAACATCCTACAGCAATTTCAGCCAAATTCTACAGCATTTAGGGCTCTGATGCTGCGTTTAGGACCAGCACAATCAGGTTTATGCAGGGTGGGCACAAGCTGAAAGTCATTTTAAGGTGGCATCAACTTCTGCTTGTGGTTGACTGAACCTCTCCATACACCCCCCTGTGCAGGAGATGAATCCTGGGTGAAGGAATGAAGAGGCAGGAGCCTTTATTTTTTGCAACAACCACTTCTGCATCTATATTCAGAACAGCTATTTTCTTCCAGGATTCAGAATTACTTTTTAAACTTTGGCTGAACTGTAAAAAAAGTTGGCTTTCAAGCCTTTCACTATAGGATATGGGCTCATGTATGGGTTGAAAGCCTCTTCCTCTCAGTTCTGAGCAGGGAATCAAGCTCAGTTTCTGGCCCCACTGGAGGTGGGTCTCATTATGGTCTCATTATGAGGCCTTTGGGTATTGCTACCAGGTCTCTTCATAGTCTTTGCACACATGATTAAAACAGGAGGAATCCAGGAGCTTCTTTTCCCAGTGAATGCTCCGACAATTCTCCACGGACAGATGTCTGGCTGCTGCAAAACAGAACAGCCAGGAGACACCAAACACCCACCTGGCCCCACTGCCTTCCTTTCTCACACCATTTTTGCACAGGAGCCGAAAAAGGGGGGCTGTTTAGTGGCTCTTGCGTGAAATCTTGAATTCAGCCAAAGTTATGGGCACTGTTTATGCTTTACTCACAGAATTCCAGGCTGACCCAGCTGTACAGCTTGCCAAAATCCACAGCCACCTACTAAGCAAACAGCCAAGTAACTCCTGTTTCATGTGCAGTGTGAGACACCACATTTTCACCTTTCCCGCTGAACACACAACTATCTTGGGGTCACGGCTGGCTGGAGAACTTCAGAAACACACTTTGCAAATGAGTGGCCCTGTTGTGCCTTGCTCCTGAATTCAAAGGGCTTGTGACAGCCCTCAGAACTCGTCCTTGCACAAGGTCTGCAGAGAAACTCAGCAGCTGTGCTTTGTGTCACCAAACTCCGCGGCCTTCAGAACTCCCAGAGCCAGGGCTGAGCTCACAGCAAAAAGCAAAGAGCTTTTAGGGCTGAATGCAATCCCAGCTCTCCACACACCCCTGGATTTGGAACTCTCTCCCCTTTTGGGCTGTATTTCAGCACTTTCACACAAAGTCAGGAAATACAAAATCTCTGCACAGTTCATGTGGAGAGAGGGGTGAGAGAAACTAAAAGTATTGATCACAATCACGGAAGGTAAATCTTTGAATTATTAGGGAATCATGGAATATCCTGAGCTACCACAGGATCATCAGTCCAGCTCCTGGCCCTGCACAGAAATCCCAAAACCCCACCACATCGCTGGGAGTGGTGTCCAAATGCTCCTGGAGCTCTGACAGCCTCGGGGCTGTGCCCATTCCCGGGGGAGCCCGGGCAGTGCCCAGCACCCTCTGGGGGAAGAAGAACCTTTTCCTAATATAAATAATAACAAAGACTAAATAAACAGATTTTTAAAAAGGCAAAACCCCCTGAGAAATAAACAACTTTTGAATGGTTTAGGACTTTTAAAAGAAGAATATCCCCTGCTGATGTGAATGCTCGGCCAGTGCTAAGGAAACAGCCTCAAGCTGTGCCAGGGGAGTTTTAAATTGGATATTAGGAAAAATTGATTGATTGATTGATTGATTGAAAGGGTTGTCAAGCATTGGAACAAGCTGTTGAGGGGAGTGGTGCAATCACTGTCCTTGGAAGGGTTCAGAAAATGTGAAGATGTGGTGCTTGGGGACATGGTTCAGTGGCTGCACTCCATCTTGGAGGTCTTTTCCAAGCTTAACGATTCAATTAATGATTTTATCAATGATTCCATTGAACAAGTGGCCAGGTGGGTGCACACACACACCCCCAGAGGGTGACTTACATGTTCTGAGAAGAACCTTTTGGAGAAGGAAGCGACAATCCTCTGGGCTTCCAGCCCCGCGTTGTGCCGCGCCTTGTACTCCTCCAGCCAGCTGACGCTGTCGCTGTGGCTGTAGTACTTCAGCAGGGACGGCCACCTGCACAAACAGACACCAATTAATTAATTAATTAATTAAAACAGCAGCATTAATATTTCACACCCCTGAGAACCTCCAGAGTGTGAGGCTGTAAGCACCTGAGGAGCCGAGACAGCGCCCAGATACTGCCCAGCTTTTAAGTCATTGCACAAAATTTCCTCAGACATCAAAGCACAACTCCCCAATTTCAGCTGTGCATTAATGATTATTTCAAAGCAAGCTCTCCTGAAACCTTCAGAGGCTCCCACTCCAGGATTTCAGTGTCTAAACATCCTAAACGCTTCGGGTTTATAATTAAAAGAGTTTACCACAAGGAAGCATCACGTGGAAGCCAAGCTGGCACTGAACAGAAGGGGAATTCTTTGTCCTGTGCTCTTCCTACCACCTCGGGGAGCTCATCAAAAGGCTGCACAAAACACAGCTCCCTCCACTGCCCTTGCTGGTGGCAACATCTACTGGAGGAAAACAGAACCCTGAAGTCAAATTGTGACAGATAAATGCCTTTGCAGTTTGGTTTTGAGACAAGAAATAATTGTTTGAAGGAAAAAAAACCACCACAACCTCACAGCTTTTTTGCAAAAAAAACCCCCTCCTTTACTGAGACTCAAAGGCCACACATTTCACAGCTGACTCAGAATTTCAAGGTTCAGCTGAAAATCCAACTTCAGGGCATGTTTTGGGGGCTGTTAGCAGCACCTTTTTGAATAAAGTGGGTGTGTGGTGCCACAACACAGCTTTGTGACACAAAATATGTGCCAGCACTGCAATTCCTGCTGCCGTGAAGACACCAAGATCACTTGTGTGAGCAACATGAGCAAGAATCAGCACAGATGGAAACATTTCGGAAAGAAAGCTGAGAGAAAGGGGTTTCTTTTCATTTGCTGGGGCATTCATTCCACATTTTGAAATGCTGTTCATTACTGGTTTATACAAAACATTTTCCTTCAGCTCCATGGGTTGTGTTAGGTTCTTTTCAGATTATATAAATATATATTGATACTCATATTTAATTTTATAAATAGCTAGAAGGCCAAATGTTTAAGTCCCTAAATTGCCTGAGGTTCTTTTCAGGTTGCATGTATATATTTAAGTTGCTAAATAGATAAAAGGCCAAATATTGAAAACACTCCTCTTGTACAAAAACTATTTATTGCCAGTGCCCAAACCACACCTGGAAGATATTTCACTGCTGGTTAATAATAAAACTCCCCTGCAATTTTCCTTCACAAAATAAAGTCAAATAACCTCGCGTTACATAACAGCCTCTCTCCTGATGAATCCCTGGCCTTTCAGCTACTGCTGAAATGCAGCCACCTCACAATAACCATCCCAGTCCTTTATTTCGGGATGAGAAAGTAGGATTTCAGGAGTTGAAAGGACAGTGAGAATTTCAGGAAGACAAAGTGCCATTGCTCACGACAGAATCCAGCCAGGATGGCAAGGTCAGGGTGAAACCTCCTGCCAAAAATTCCATTACCAAGGAGAGAGGAGGAGAGCAGCTTGTGCTAATCAGCCACCACATCCCATTCCAGCTGCTGGATCCCAACCAGCGCCAAACTTGTGGGAATTCCAGCCACTGAACTGGAGAAAGTCAATCCCAGAGCCATGGCTTGGTGGACTGGGGAAGCTGTAATTGTTCAGCAGCGTTTTTCCCCCCGTGGAAAGGGAATAATCCCCTCATTTGGGCTGTGCC
>VYZQ01038491.1:8307-30770 GCA_013400655.1 Mystacornis crossleyi
TTTTTTTTTGAGTTTTTCATTAGTTGATTTGCTTGGTTGGTTTTTTGTTGTTAGTTGGTTATGGTTATTTGGCTTTTTTAGTGGGAAGAGATGCAAAAAGTCCCCACCTGATATTTCTTCCAACAGCTCTGTTAGCATTGGTGATACCATATAGAAGGACACCTAAACTAACCTAGTTTAGCTAACTCCTGACATAGTGAAAGGGTTAAAAAGGGGGGGGGTGTGCGTGTGTGTGCGTGTAAGTGTAATATATCAGAAGCTCTTTTTGAGTTATAATTTCATCTGTCAAGCTGTACTAGTGACAAATTTATGATTTAAGGTTTTTCTGTACCTGGAAAGGTTGCCTCTCCTTTGTGAGCAGTATCTCTGGAATGTGACAGAAGAGCACTGATTTTAACTGAAACTTGGCAGCAAAATATTCCAGTAAAGCATTGGGGTTCACTTTGTTAGAAGGGACTCTTTGTAACAATTAAATGAAATGACTTGCCATACAGATCTGCACGGAGAGAATGTTTCTGTGAGTCTTGTTATGCTCTAATAAGCCTCCCATTATAACCAGCCTTGTCTAGCAATTACCATTGTGGCTGTCAGCAACTATGAGTGGGCCTGAGATAGGAGAGTACCACTTAAACAATCACAGTGTCTTTTCAATGCCCACGTATTTAGCAATTAGCAGGCTTCCTGGTAACTTGCTAATGGCAAACTGCAGTGGTTATGCGATTATGGGTAAGTGGATACTGTCTTGCAAAGCTATTTGGTTAAACTGCCAAATTTGTTCTCTTTCAGTCACCTTGCTACATCCCTCCCCTTACCTTCAGAGAGGGATCATCTTCGACCCAGGATAGACCTGATTGTATTTATGATTGACATCAAGAGCAAGTACAGGTAAAAGAAGGGCAAAAAGATGAGAGGGGGAGCTAATACTGTTTCTTGGTTTGATGGCTAAATCTACATTTTTACTGTGTTGGAATTGCTGAATAGTGGGTTTCAAACCCAAGACTTGCTGTGGTGGAAGAACTCAGTAATATATACAGTGGCTCTCTGGCCTCCAGCAGTGCATTAGGACTGAACTGCTCTGTCCAATAACATGCCTGTTGTGCACTAAGTTGCCATAGCAGAGAAGGCAGAATTTATTTCTGAATCCGGATATGTGACGATATGAACTCAGCTTTGGAAAGATGCTGTCTGTAGAATTAGATGGAAGTGCTGGTGGTGCTGTGAAGTTCTGTAATATGCAAAAGTCTGATGTGCGCTGAGCAGTGCTGCCCCATAACCAGCAAGTTGCTGTGTCGGTGTCCTCAGTTCACTGATACTCTTGGTCAAGTGGGAGCAGCGTTATGGATGTCTCTAGGCAAAAGAGAAAGGTCTGCAGGGATTGATCCCTTTTCTATCATCTTGTGCTCGCCTGTGTAGAAATGATACTTATTTCCCCAAGCCACAAGTAAAGACTTTCTAAGGCACAGAACTCAGCATTTTATTACTTAACTTGTGACTGATGATCCTGGGCTCTCATTTACCAAAAATGACAGGCCCAGCTGCATACTTACAGCACAGATGGTGCTGCAGAAATGTGTGGGCAAGCGCTTCCTGAAAGAGCCGAAGTGGTGCTGAAGTTTCATTGGATATTAATGAATTCAGATGCTTAGTGTCTGTAAATCATGGAGGACACTGTTCAAACTAACTCAAACTGTTGAGTCTTGAGTAGAAAGGATATGTTATGGGTTATTAAACAGCTGTGGGTATTACAGAGGTCTCTGATGTCGTTCTTTTAGCATAAAGCAGAACTCTGCAAGCTCACAAATCAGCAGATGTTAACATCACTGGTTTTCTAATTGTGCTTCTGAAAATTATTCCTGTTGTCCTTATGCTGCACTGATTTAACCTCCCTGTCCGACTGCATTGTTTGTACTTTTCTGACAGCTTGAAGACTGTCGAAGCTTCCCTAGCTCATGTGGATGCCAGCTTCTTCCTGGGGAAAGTGTGCTTTCTTGTCACTGGGGGTACGTATGGCACCTCTTCCTCCTTTTCAAGCAGCACAACTCACTGTTGGTTTTCTTAAAACAGCTGCTGACTTAATTTGAAACAAACTAAGGGAAACCAGTGGCTTTGTTGAAACTTTGTTTAAATTATTTCTGAACTCCTCTGCCTTTTTTTATTGTTTTCCTAGATAAAACACGGTTCTCTTCTCTCATGCTCACTTGCTTTCTGCTTTTTGTTTTTGCCAGTCAGACCTCTCTTCTTTGTCCCTAATCTTTGAGTATGATTTGTGTCACTGATTTTTTTATGTGTGTGTGGCACCCTAGAAGTCTGTTCTGTCTGCTCTTGCAGATCTGTCTTAATGATAATCTTAATGAGAAGTGAGAAGCATATGATACTGTGGTAATAAAGTGAATCTAAATGGATGAGCTACAAAACTATGAAGTATACTTTTAATACAAAACTGGTATCCCTGCTGTGTACTGTCTGGCCCTGTTGTGCCTCTGATCCTTTTGTCTCTTGGTGCTTTCCTGCGTACCCTCCCTGCTTCAGCTCTGAGGAACTGGAGGGGTCAGACTGTACTGCTCAGTGTTGAAACATAGGTGCTGTGTGCCTGGAGTTTGGGGGTCAGGATGCCTAATTCTGAGGTAGACAAGGAGTCTTAGCATTGTCTTGTGCTATGGCACTCTTGATGAAGTGAATTCCTTGGAGACCAGACCACTCTGTGATACCATGTGAGCCATGAAGACTTTTGGTGAGTGGAAGACTGCCTCTGCTGATGGTGTGCTGATTGCTTATGCAGAATGTTAATGTTACATGAAGAGTGATGTGGTAATACTATTCCTGCTGTTAGTATTATGAAAGACTTCTGTGCTGATTCCATTTCAAATCTCGTACCGTTCTGTTTGCACTGCTCACTGTTGGCTTACCTTCTATTATGCTCTCAAAATTAGCTCTGGATCATTTTGTGGATATGGAATTTCCTGATACTTTTCTTCACTGATTGCTGATTATGGGGCTTGTAATGTGTGAAAACTTGTTTTTAGTTGGCAGGGTGAATGCTTGCAGCATTGAGACGAATGCTGTCTGTAAATTAGGAGAAGCCTACTGCAGTCCTGTGCTCTTCTGTGAGCTGGAGGTAAGGTGCTTATTTGACATCTCCAGGGATTTCTGAATTCCACTGCTCTGTGGTCCTTAGAAACATCATTATATTAGCAAAAAATACATGTAACAATAAATACATATGCTACTGTCTTTCGTAAGTATCAGAGACCAGACTGTCCACAAGAACAGAAGAGGTACAGGAGTCTGGCTGTCCTTGAAATGAGTCTTCTAGTAACCTGCTCCTTCTTGTGGTACTTCAAACCCTCATGAAGCCAAGCTTAAGCTAACAAAAACCATCTCTGATATGCAGAGCCTTGGTACACTTGTTCCTTGCTGCACTTTCTTTTCCTGGGAGCCCCTGAGCTGTTATTTTTCATGTGACTCCCTCCCTAATGTTTCTGTCAGCCAAATTTTGTGGCTTCACAGACCGTTTTGCCATCTGATATGCCACTCTTTCCAATGACCTCCTTGGTCAGAAAAGCTGGAGGAAGAGTTTGGCACTCAGCAGTAGCACACTTCACTTTTTCTGTGTACTTGTTGCTGCATCCTCAGAGACTGCTTCCCTACCAGCAGGTAGAATGCATGCCTCTGGCAAGCCCTTCAGGGCTCCCAGCTGGCAACACTGTACCTTCCTTAATGTTAGGGAAGTAAATGGGCCTGTTTGGGGTTTTCTGTAGCTAGCCACTTGATGCCTCTCTGGTTCTTTCTTTTATCAAAGCTTAGCATTGCTTTTCTTCTTTTCTATTGATTAAATAATTTCTCCATTTTGTTTCCAGCTGGAAGGGATTCGAGTTGTTACTGCTCAGCGACTTCTCCGAATGTTACAGATCTGTGCTGGTCACATACCGGGAGTTTCTGCCTTGTCCTTTGTCTCACTGATGAGGAACTCTGATGATGATTAGCTTCTCATTGTGATACTTCAGCCACATTCATCAGGGTTTTTTTCACTTCAGGCATTCAAGCTGCTGCAGTTGGAATCACACTGGGAAGCTTTTTTGCGTGACTTGTCACGACCACCCATCCAGAACTGTTCCTAATTGCTTACCTCTCAAGAAAAGTTTGATTCCTATTCAGCGGATAACAGATAGGGAGGGCAGTTTGAATTGGGGATTCCTATCCGTTATTACATCTGAACCCCACTTCATGATTGAGTTTCTTCCACTTGGCCAGTGGCCAGGAGCTACATGTTTTTCTGAGAGAATGTTAAAAGAACAGGCTACTATCTCCAAAGTACCAGAGAAGAGGCAGCAGGCTCCTGCTTTCCTTCAGCTGAAATGCAGCACCTTAGTCTAATGTGAAGCCTTGCTGCCAGGTTTGTCTGTCCATCAAGAGAAGAACGGGGAAGGAAGGCTGGCGTGCAGCTTCTAGACAGACTGCACTTGGCAGTTAATGATCCAGCTGTGTGAGCATCTGCCCAGCAAAGGACTCACTGTTTCCATGCCTGGTGCCTAACTGGGAAGGAAGGGACTAAAGAAGATAATCAATCTAGCACTTTAGCTTTCTTTTAGATCTTTGAAGAAAAAGATTCCACCTGTCAAGCCCAAGACAGCCCCAGTAATCCAGCCTCTGGGGCTGACCAGAGGTGAAACCCAGCAGACCAGACCACAGCAGCACACAGAAAACAGGTTGTCTCTGCAGTTTGGCATATGCTGTGTATAATCCTTTTACTAACAGGTTCTGACCAGCAGTAAGTTGTGCCTTGTGCTTACTGCAAATCACTAGGGTTTGAGAGTTCTAATTTAATAAAATAAGTAATATGTAATAGTTGTATGCTCTTTATTATGTATGTGGCACGGGCACTAAAACCTGGGAACGCTTGCCCCAGTTTGCCCTGGCAGCCAGGCTGGTCCTTGCTGGCAGCTCGAACTCCCAGTTAGTTGTTGTGCTGCACTCGTGGCTTCAACCACGTGGTGGTGGCAAAAGCTTTTCAAATACAGCCCTTTCTGTTCATTGAGTTGAGCCACCTGCCAGAATACAGTGCTTTGCTTTTTGAAACGCTGAGATATTTCTTACCCAAAATTGCATGCCAGGTAGAATTGAAGCCTAGAGAGAATGTGTTAAGCTCCCCTCTGGTTTAATTTATTTAATCCCTAATAGTCTGCTTTAATGTTCCTAGGGGCAGAGCTCTAGCTGTGTGCACTGTTTCGGTTAGCTTGTTTCTGACATCTGTCTGTGAGCAGGAAAAGCAGAAAGCAGCACTGCAGGCTTAATCAGCTGTGAGTGTTGGCAGTCCTTGCAAAGACAACTCAGCAAGGCACAAAGCCTGTATCCTTGCTCAGAGGACACAGAAATCCCAGCTCCGGTTGTATTGTTGCTGGTGGGGGGAGGGCTAGGGTGTTTGTCAGCTGAAACAAAAGGAGCTAAACCATTCAGCTGTGTTATGATGCCCAAAAGGGCTGGACTCTGGCTAAAACCCAAAGGAGAAAGACATGTGCAAACTGTCGTGGCTGTGTAAGGAGGATTGGAAGCTTGATGGGCATGCCCTACTTTCAGCTAGCTTTGCGATCCTGAAGGTACTAACCAGGACTTGGCCGCCAGAGAGAGGCAATCATGCTGAGAAACAAGTTTCTGCGTTGTTTATGCTGTCTCAGCCTTGCTCTTGCTTTGAGTCCCTCAAAATAAAGGAGACCATGGTTTAGAATAGGCTGGTTTCGATTTGCTCTTGATGTGCAGGTGCAGTCTGTGGGAGGAAAGGAAGGGAAGTGGCATAAAATGAGCCACTCTTTTGTGTCCTCTGCAACTGCTATAAGCCAAGGAGACTTTTCCATCTCCTAGGTTGCTCTCTAGTTGACACTAATAACTATTGGACCAGGTAAAAACCCTTTGGCCTCGAGTAATTTCACTGTGCTTTTTTTAACTAGTGAAAATGAAACTTTTTCTTGGTCCACCCAGAATGCTTTGTAGTAACCCACATACATGTGCTACTGTCCATTCCTGCACCTTCAAGTGGGGTTTTTTTCCACTGTTATGTTTCAGATGTGGTATTTCTTCCCTTCTATTACTTTCCAAGAAGAAAGGTGCTGTTTTTACTTCCTACAGGTGGCTGAATCTCAGCTAGTGCAAAATAAAATCTAGTTCCTTAAGAGCAGCATCTTGCTTCACCTTGGGGCAAATATTTTTCTTACTCTTGGGAGAAAGTATTTACTAGAACTGGCAGGGGAAGTGGAGCGTATAGAAGAATATGACACTCTGTCTCAGGTCCATCATGTTTTACAACCCAAAGTAGTTGGGACACATCTAAAGCTACATCTTCAACTATGTAAATACCTCTCGGAGCTGTCAGCTATTAGTTTAGACAGGCCATAACACTGCCCTTACTACCAGAGGAGACAAGGCAGCTGAGGATAGCTTTCATCTGGATGGAGTATCCAGGGCTAATGTTTGATAAAGGTCTTGTGAAAGTAGTACTTGGATTGGGATCAGAGGCATGGAAGGCCTGAAGCTGAATTAAGCCTAGTGACTCAGGTTCTGTTGTGTTCAAACATCACGAAAGAGCTTGCCAACCTGACTGAAATCTAAAGTAACAGAAACATTTTGGAGTTACTTGCTCTCTCTTCTCTCTTGCCTCAGTTCCCTATCCCTGTGGAGATTTTCAAAGAGAAATCCCCCTCTCTGGGGTGAAAGTACCCGTGAGCGTCGCTGCTTTGACTGTTTCAGTTTGTGGATGTCTTTCTGTTTGTCAGTTATGTCAGCAAAATTAGTATAAATGTGGTTTAATTAGTATAGAAGAGCTCATACCAGTTGCACTGGTGGAAGTTTTGGTCTCACAGTGCTTTTTTGGGGGATGGAAGTAAATGAGGTGGTAAATTTCATTTTCAATCCAGTCCCTTGAAGAAGATTTTGCATCCTGGGCCTGCTAGCTGAACAGCTCACAGAGGTGACCTGTGAGAGATTTTGGCACAAATCGGCTTGGTTGGCATTACCTGGTGGGATTACAGCTCTCTGCTGTGCCAGGTTTTCTAAGACTGACTCTGCTGCACCAGCAGTTAAATCAGACCAACTTTTAAGCATGATAAAACATATGCTCAGTCTGTACCAATAGGAGGGAAAGTCTGTGTACTGATATGACACCCATAGTAAAAGATCTCTCTGTTTCTGGAACAAAGCTCAGAGATAAATCCAGCCCCAGGGATATATCTGTCCCTTCCAAACCTTGAAACTGGTGGTAGAGATTTGGATTCAAGGCCACCTCTAATACTTGCTTTGGGGAATGGTGAAAACTGGACATCTTTGCTTGCCAAGACCTGTAGTTTGAAGGGAGTGGCTGGCTTAGGTCAGCTGCAGAGCTTAGCAGCTGTGGTCAAGCTCTGAGAGCTGCTTGGTTGCTCTCCTCATGACCACTGTTCACAGGAGTGGTGGACAAGAAGGGATTCCCACTCTGCTGCCGGGAGCTGCCTGGCAGAGCTGTGGCAGAGGTCAGCTCTGCTCTGCTGCCAGAAGCAAGGGAGAGGCTTCCTCCTGTGGGGTTTATAACTTATCTTGATTTTGCAGGAGCACTGGCTGGTTTCCAGCTGCTCTGTTTCCATTCAGCTGGCCCAGATCCCCTGGCAGTCTCCTCTGCACTCTGAGTGTTCTCCGCTTCCCACCATAAGCTGGTGTGCAGTGTTGCTGTGGGCTGCTGAACAACTGCCACTTTCCATTCAGTGGCCAGCTGTCCGTCACTGGTGGGGAAAAGTGATATTTGCAAGAGAATAGCTGGCACAGCCCAGAGGCAGGAGCCAGAAACACTGGATTGGTTTCACCTCTGTGGCTGATTTCTTGCATGACCCTGGGCACGTGTGTGAAAATTCACTGTGTCTCGCTTGTTCGGCCTCTACAGCAGGAGCTGCCTCCACTGGGGGGTGGGGGATTGTAATGAGGGCAAATTGACGTTACTTTGGGGTCGCAAATCTGGAACTGAGTGGAAACATTCAGGAGAAGCCATTTTTTCCTCTTCAGCAGAGTTTGACTTTTACCTAAGTTCTTTGGGGGAGGGTTTGGTGGGACCTGCCAGCTGTACACCTCCTGAGAGGAGCCGGTTTTGTGCTGCTCACATGCCTGATTCCACTGCAGGGAGGCTGCCCGAAACTGGGCTGCAATCCTTCTCATAAGGCATTGCGGCATGGTTAGGTTTTGGTGTGAACTGGAACGAAACCACCCTCTGTAATGCTGAAATTCCCTACACAGTTCAATTATCCTTGAATTGGCCAGTGGGGAAATCAAAGTCTCTGGATCTGTTCCTCACTGTTAAATATTAATACAGCACGGCGATACTAGTCAGGAAGGCATCCCCTCGGGTCGGCTCTGTGCAGGAGGGGCTGTCTTGGCTGTGAAGAACTGGTGCGCGAGAGAGGTCGGGCACAGGGGACCCTGGAGTGACGCGACTTGCTCAGACTCCTTGGCAGCTGAGTAGCATGGGCTCCCGTCCCATGCTGGGCCACGTTTCCTTTGCCACAGGCTCCTTCTGCAAGAGCTGACACGTGCTGCGATGTCACATCCCTCATCCCCCTGGCGCTTACCGTGCGCTGGGGCATTTTGAGAGGAGCCAGGAAAGGCACGGTGCCCGTGTGCCCCGCCCCGCCGCCTCCTTTGCCGAGGGAAGTCAGCGGTGTGTGACAGAGAGCCCATGTTTTACATACGTGCAGGCGGCCTCCTCCTCGCCGCCAGCCCAGGTGCAGCTGCGGGCTGGGTACGAGAGCCCCGAGGGCTCTGTGCGTCACGGGAAGGAGCACCGAGGTGGGGCAAGGACAAAAACAACGAGAGAGAACACCTTCCCTTGGGAAACATGGCCCCGGTGTGCAGGGTCTGCTATAGCCTCTGGATCCCAACACCCTCTTGACACTACAACAAGCTGTACCAGGGCCAGCTGAAGCACCTGTGCTCGGGCATGCTGGAAAAACCTAAAAAGCCCAGCTAGCATTCAACAGCCTAAGGAGGCTTTCCCTGTTTTCTGTCACTATGGAGTATCGCTTTTCTATCTTCCCGTGAAAGCTCTCTGGTCCCACTATGTGCTCACCCTACAGTGAGAAGGTGACAGTGCCATGCTGCGACTGGGCCTGCCCTGTGCTTGGATTGTTGAAACATCTTGGGTGTTTGTTGAGGGCTGGCAGTCCTTGAGGCACTATCATTGTCTGCACTGGTCAGCTCAAAGCTCTCCTGAACCTCTGTGCTGGCCACTCTCCTGGTCTTGAGACCAGCATTGGCATCACCCCAATGTGAACATTCAATTTTTTCCCCCCACTGCTGTTTCTTTTTCTCTCTTTTCCAGAGATCACAGACACGGGCTGCATTTGCCTCAGCTCAGTAACAACCTGCAGCTCGTATTGTGGTGGAGCATCTCTCTTAAAAGAAGACATGTGCCAGAATCCACTAATTAATCCTCATTCCCCTGTGGGACTTAGGGGTGACTCAGTGCCTCGTGCTGTTATGCTGAACAGCGGAGGATCAAAGGCACTGGAGCTGGGGAAGCCCTGGGATAACACAGTGTCACTCTGTGCCTGCACACCAGGTACCTGTAAAGGCTCAATCTTGCGCATTTATCTCCAGGACTTTTTTTAGCCGTGCAGGGGATTGAAGACTGCAACCTTGGACACAAGGCTGGTGCTGCCATCACCTTGATCCAGAGGGAGTGCTTTTATTACCTGATGTTGTCTTTTTACCTTTTCTCTGCATTACAACCTGACTTGGCCATCCTGAGCAATTCTCCCTCCCGACCTACAGGTCCTTCGTTGCACCCCTGCGTATGTGTCTGGGTGAAAGGCAGGGCAGGGAGGCTTAGGCGCTGCTGAAATTGAGCTGCGGTGGTGGTGCATGTCTCTCTTGGGCATTGTGACCCCCAACATACTGCATGCCAGGCTGTGCCAGCATGGTATGGCAGCCCTGAAGAAGTGCAAACAAACCCCAACAACTGGCCTTGGGCTACCCCGGCATCAATCATGCTGCTGCGTGAGCTGCTCGCAGACAAGGGAAGGGGAGTTGCTTGCACGCAGGTGTTGTGTAATACAGACCTAGTTCAAACACAAGTTTGCAGGCTGGGAAGTGTTTGCCCGGTCCAGGGGAAAGAGGAAAACCCTCTGGGACGAGGGCTGCTGCACTGCATCTTCTGCTCTGTGTTATAAAGGAGATGAAACGTGAATCGTGTGCTTTCTTCAAAACCTGGGTCTTACGCAGGTTGCATGTGGAGCATCACCTGTGAGAGTCCCCCCTGAGTGTGCATGAGCTGTGGTTGGGCTGAGCTCAGCCACTGTATGGGACTAATACATAGTGATGGTGTCCTATAAATTATATAGTCGGAATGTTCGCCATCTGCTCTGCACTGAAAGCTGAGTGTGATTGAGATCTTCCCCACTTCCCAGAGCTTGACTCTCTTGCCAAGCTTGAAATGTGTGTGTGGATCTCCTGTAAGTGGTTCTGATTGAATCAGGTAAAGAGGGAATTTTTTAAGCAGGCTGCAATGTTCCCTGCACCCAAAGTGAGAGCTGAAGCAGCGGCCAGCATCCTATTATAAGGCTATGAGTAAAACTGAGTCTGATTTCATGTTAATTAGGTACTAAAGGGACTGAATCTTGATTGCAGTGGTCATATCAAAGATTTAAAACAGTAATGCAAAAAGCAAAGGAAACCCCACAGTGATTCATATAAGAAGGGGAAATAAAGACAGTCATGGAGGAAGAAGGAGTTTGAGGGGGCCTGAATTGCTCTGCTGCCCAAAAGCAGGAGGGGATTTGAATCAGATTATCCTCATTAGATGTCTCTTTAAAGCATCATCAAGCCAGATGAATGGTCTGGGGGAGAGCTTGCAGGCATGGTGGCTGCGATTATCACCAGGGATTTGCAGTCCTAGTTATCTAGCTTAGAGACAAGATTATTAGGGGGTATAAAGCTGTTCCTGCCCTCAGCTTCTAATGTGCATTTTTAGGTTGGGTGATGGGAAACGCTACATTGCTGCACAGCCCCTCGGAAGCCTGCCTGCATCCTCTGGTGGTCCAGCCCTCTGCAGTGCTGTGGGTGCAGTGTGGAAGGGAAAGGGACCTGTGCTGGCCGGGACATCTTCCATTGGGATGGACAGGCAGCCTTCCCTGTGGACTGTGGCAGAGGGCAACACCTCCTGGTAGGTGCTTACACTAAGATAGGAAATGGGGAGGGGATCTTGGGAGGGGGGATTATATCCGCCTGCCTTGGCAGAACCGTTTGCTCCCCACAGCATCTCCCTTCTTGTGACAGCCTATGCCATCCTTCTTCCAGCTAGAGCCTTTGAGGCCCCAAAGGCCCAGAAGCTGGTGTGGCTGTTGCAGAGGGAACCCCTGCGAGCTGTAGGGAGAGCTCTCCCCTTGAGAGGGAATCAGTGGACATTGCTCACAGGTTCCTTGGAGTTCATCCACAGGGGTGGTGAATATGGCACAGGGCTGCTGGCAGTCACACTCCAGCTCCTCAGCCCTGCAGCTGCAGCAGCTCTTCAACCTCCCCTTTATCTCCTTCCCTACTCTTTGTGTTGCACTCCAGTTTCTTCTCTGGGCTTCGGCAGGATGGCCAAGGCATTGTGCCCAGATGCCAGCCAGGAGAGGAGGTGCACAGGCCAAATCCTAACATCGCATCCTTAATACACTCATGGAAATTCATAACATTATTCTGCACTCAAGCCTGTGCAAGTAAAATCGCTCTGGCCTTTTTATACCAGGCTTGTACCTAAAGGTCCGTGGGAAGCAGGAGAATGTTATAGAGGTACTGGGGCAACTGTGGCTTTGATTTTTGGCTCTGGAGTCATCTGCCGGAGATTCGTGCCTTGAGAGTGCAGTGGTGGGGCTTCCCACTGCGAGTACTGGGGAGATTTCCACCCCGGTGTAAGGGATGCCTGATCTGACTGAATCCACCTGTTCAGACCTTCTTCCTGTGGCAGCACACTGGATTCTGTTTCGGTGCTGGAGGTGCTGCCTGGTCCTGTCACGGCACGTGAGCACTCCCTATGAACAGCCACAGACAAAACTGGGGGAGGGCAAACCCCTCCCTCCCCGCAGTTGCCCAAGGGAGACAGGATAAGATCCCACTTCTCCTCAGGATGGAGGTGGGGGAAGCATCCCTGCTGCAGGCAGAGTGGGCAGGGAGGTCGTGTACTGTTTGTTCACATCCAGGCAGAAGAGTCAGGCTCAGCTACCGCTACGTTGCTCGTGATGGGGGTGGGGCTGGCAGGAGCCAGAGCAGTGCCAGGGACCCAAGCCTTGCTGAGTCCCCCTGACACTCTGCAGAGCAGCAGCAGCAGCCAGCACACCAGCTGGAAACACCTCCCCACCAGGGCAGATCAAGGGCTCAGCTCCTCCAGGGCTGGATCAGGCAAGGGAGATTTTTCCCACGTTCTCTGTGCTGCTGTGTCCCTTTTGGGCTCTATGAATCAGGGAGGGGGAATGGGCAGAAGGAGTTTGATCTCAGGAAGTGCTGACCCACTGCTCTGTAACCCCAGAGGGTTCTTCAACAGGCAGCCCACGGAGAAACTTAATTTGGATGTTCAGCATAATCCCTGCAGGGATCCAAGGCCCCTTGCAGAGGGAGCCAAGGACACCAGCTCTTTTTCCTTTAGCCTTGCGGACAAGCACAGCTCCAGGGACATATAAACAAGGAGCTGGGAGACAAGTCACATTCAGCAGGGTGGATCACTGCCCCCCACCAAACACCCCATGCAGGTGGCTGAGCAGTGTCACAAATCCTCTTGATAGTAGGAAGGAGAGCACCTACAGAGGGATCTGGGGTTTAGGGTGACTGTGAATCTCTTGAAACCTTTGGTTTCCTGTATCCTTCCTAAAATCTTCCCAGATTTTGTCCCTAAGCCCACCTGGCTTTAAGAAGGATCCCAGTGGATCCTGAGGAGGAGGTTATGTTGGAGCTCTGAGAAACCTGCTCCTAAACACTCATAGTGGGACTTTTTGGGAAAGGATATTTCCCACCAGCCAGTGCAGGGGTGTTGGGAAAGGGTGCTGGGACGAGATGCTGGAAGGCCTTTGGGGGTTGGCTCCAGCCAAAGCATTCTAGTGGCACCATACAAATGAGGGGCAGGTGTCGGGCTGTGCCGAGATGTTCCTGAGGTGTTGGGTGCATCCTGTCAGAGGTTTGTCCTGAGATAACTGGGTCTGCTCAGTAAACACCTCACAGCTTCTCTGGTCGACGAGCCTTTGGGTTTCCGGTGTGCACGAGCACAAGGTGAACTTTCGGGGGATATTTTCTGCTACACGCGGTTTTGCAAGTGCGTGCGTGAGTCACTTCACCTACCCCTGACACCAGAGGAACCGCTCACACGAGTCCAGTCACTCATGTGTGCATGAGCCCTCGCAGGCCACTGCGATCCCTCCATGCTTCCGGAACACCAGCATTGCCTTGTCCACCACAGGCATCCCAGGGATCTCAGCTGATCTGAGCCGACCTCGGCCAAAGCCAGCCCTCCAAGAGCAGGATGGGAGCAAATGGCACTGGAAATCGAGCTGTCTGACTCTGGTATGAAGACATAATTCTTAAATCGCTCATTTGATATCTTTTCTGGTTTATTTGTTTAATAAAAGGACTTAGCCAAAGACCCAGGCTCCTGGAGCTTTCATTTCTCTGCAGAGGAGATAAGAAAAGCGCATTTCCTTATCCAGTGAGTCATTTTTTCTGCTCTTTAATTATGCATTTGTGCGATTATCAAGCGTATTCAGCTCTGAGATGCAAACAGCTCAAACTACTCACCAAGCTTTAACTTTTGCTATTCCAAAAATGATCAACCACAGTTATGAAGGGTAGGGGAGGCAAAGATGGGGGAGACGAAAAGGGGGACAGCTGATGCCCAGAACCTGGGCCGTGCTCGTGAGCAGGCCCACATGTGAGTGCTGCTGGGGTAGTCAGCACTGGTTTTCTCCTTGAGTAAGCATTACCATGCATAAATTCAAACATATCCTCTTGGCCCAGGAGGAGGCCGACAAGCTGGGAAGAGGGCAAGGATAAAGAGGGCTGAGAAAATGGGGGGAATAGGGTAAGGTCAGTGGCAGCAATGAGGCTGCAACATCCTTCCATGTAACGGGACCTGGGAGCACTTTATTCACAGGAGGGCATGAGAGCTGCCATCCCTGGGCTCCCCACCATGCAACTGAAACGTCAAGTTTTCTTTCCATGTACTGAAATGGGAGCTGTTGGCTTTAACATAAATCTCGCCCTCCATGTTGAAAGCAATGTGTAGGTTACTTGGTTTGGGCTTTCCCCAGTGTGCATATTTGACTGGAGGGCTCCCAGAATTAATCTGTAAGTGTGGTACAGCAGGCGCTGGGAACTGTTTCCCACCCTGCACTTTAAGGCAAGCAGGGAGGAGAGACAGGAGGAAGAGGGGTAGGGTGACAGTCCTATGGTGGGACCCACAGAAATAGGGGCTGGGCATGACTGAGAGATGATTGACATGGGGGAAGTACAGTGGGGGCATTTGAGAGAAGAGGAAAACGGGAATGATGGAGGGGCCTACCCCTTTGGGAAAAGGAGACAAGCAGGTGGAAACACCCCAGGGCAAGAGGAACAGCAAAGCCTTTGGAGCACGGAGGTGGTTTGGGAACAGGTATCCTGACAGAGCACTGGATGTTTCATGGGGCTCCTCTGCCTACATACGTGTCTTCAGCCCCACCAGCCCACAAGACAAGGTATTTTCTCAGCCCTATACCCTGCACTTGCACTGCTGAGAGCTGCCTACTGGGGACAGTGAGGATTCCAGGTTCCCTTTCCTTGCCAGGTCTCTTCACTGTGGAGCTCAGATGTGGACTGAAGTGAGCCTTGGCTTTTATTTTTCTCCCTGCTGTGGGTCATGGCAGTGCACCACAGCTTTCCATGCCCTGGAGCTGCTCCCGCTGCCCTGCTGCTGGACACTTGCTGGACGCTCTGAGTCCTATACCTGCACCCCAACTCCAGTCCTCATCTGGGGCGTGCAAGAGGCAGAGGGTCAGCTAAAATGGGATATGGAGAGATGTCCTACTGTTTGACCCAGTTTCCCTGGCAGGTACGAGCAGGGGGCAAGAGCAGCCTGCTCAGGGCAAGCATCGAGGCAGAGAGTGCTGAGCTGGCTGTACCATTCGTGGCTCAGGGCTGCGCTGAGAGAGGGAAGTGCTTGGCATGCCCCCACTCAATTGGGGAGTTTTATTTTGACTAAGATGGAGTGGGAATAACAGAGCCACAGGCACAAGAATGACAGCCGGGCTTTCGCAGCTCCTCAGTGCAGCCCACAGCCCTCTGGCAGCCATTCCTGCTGGCATGGCACAGGGGTGAGGGAGCAAGCATCTGGGCACACTGGCTGGAAGGGGAAGTGAAATTACGACAGGTGTGCAACTGGTGGGAAGTGACTGGTTTTTGGTTGGAACTTTGGCTTGCCTGGAGCCCTGCAGCACCCAAGGTAGGGCTGAGACTGTGTTGAGGCTGCTTTGGCACTGCTGTGATGCAAACTGTCCTCTGGGAATGCTGCTGGCAGGGAGGGACATGTGCTATAGGGCAGCTTCCCTGCAGGGCACGGGGTACCGAAGAAATGCCTGTGGGATGAGATCTAGCATGGGGAGCTGGTGATTTCATTCCACTCGGGGCTGGGTGGGATGTGGAGGCTGTGGGCTCAGCTTGCCCAGCAGTCACTAGAGAGGGGCAGGCACATTCAGGGACCAAGTCCTCAGACCTATCTCAGAGGACCTCATCTGCCCAGTGGGGGCGCCTGGTACTCTGTCACCTTGAGCCAGAGCATTCTTTGGATTTTTTCCTCCTCCCCTCCCAGCCTTGGTCCAGGACACTGGGTAGCAGAGGCCTCATTAGAAAGAGTCCACATGCTATAGCTGCTGGAAGGACATGACTCCAGCAGTAAAGCCCTATTAGGGATCTCCTGGGTAGGGCAGGTCACTAGTGTTTCTTCTCTCAACTGAGAGCCAGCCAACAACTGTGGCTGGCCCCTTTCTTTCCTATGGAGTGAAGAAAAAAAGGATGTGACTTTTGGTCAGTAGGAATGGAAGAGATCCACCTGCAGCACTGAAATCCATCCCTTCAGGTCTCAAGCATCAGGCTTTGACATGTGGGTATTGGTGGTGGAACATTTGTCCGGCTCCTGATCAGGAACATCTAGGCTATTAGAGGGTTTTTTTAGTTCCTTCTAATGGTTTGGGGATCGGGCTTGCTCAGTGTGACCTGCTTTGCCCATGCCCTGTGCATTTACTGAGCGGAACTAGATCTGAACACCAGAGAATGAGACATGGTGTTGAGGAGCCATGGGTCTAGGTCTGTGATGGAGAGAGCAAAGTGATGGAGAGCACCATCAGTAGGGGTAGAGAACATACAGCAGCTGGCCTGCTTGCAGAGCAGTCACTGGTAGGATGTGTCCTGGGGGCAGTGGAAGCTTTTAAAAGGGGAAACATCAGTGCCCTTTAACTCTTTTCTGATCCTTTTCTGCGTTTTCAATCCAAGCCAAATCTGTGGCCCTGGGATGGAGTCTTGTAAAGATCTGTGCACAGGAAAGTCTCCTGTAGACAGTGGAGGAGGCTGAGGGGGCTTTTCACTACAAGCAAGGGAGGATGCAGGCTGGGGACTTGCCTGGGCTGGGGGCAGCATGTAGGTGGGCAGGGGAAGAATGAGGATCAAGGAGGTCAGGCTGGGACACAACGCCGCTGGGTACGAGGTGCTGCGTGGCTGAGGCACACGAGGGGCTGCGGGGATTTTGGGAGCATGTTTTGGAGGATAGGGATAGTTTGAGGGCACATTGCTAAAGCAGGCAGGGGTAGGGCTTGGCCGCTTGCTCTCCTCCTCCCTGGTGAAGATCCGCCCCAGGCCACGCACAGCGAGTGTGAGCCCCAAGGGAGACAACGCAGCTTGACAGACTGTATCTCCCTCTGCCACGGGGCCCGAGGCGCTGCGATTTCACACTCCAGCGGCCCCATCACTGCTACGCCATGCAAGAGCTGGGCTCTCACTCCCACTCTGCCATGTCCTCATCAGGAAAAGCTGCCATTGCCCCCTCCTGCCTCTCCTTTGAGTGCTTCGACACCCTGACCAAGTCGTGCATCAAGTGCTCCGAGCTGTTCAAGGACAACACAAGTAAGGGGACATGGGCAGCTGCAGTCTGAGCTCCCCAGGGCTGGGTGGTGGTGGGCCAAGGAGGCTGGGGGCATGCCAGGGGTGGGCAGGTGGAAGGCACCTTCTCATCAGGATGGCTGTGGAAGTGGTAATGGAGGATGGAGCACCACCTTCACCTAAAGCAGAGGGGAAGAGGGCAGCCAGTTCCAGTGAGAAGAACATGGGGTAGGGAGATGTCAGATGACCCATCCCAGGGTGTATCAACCCGCCCCAGGGGTGACTGTGGGAAGAGCAGGAAGCTCTCATCTCCTACCACCCGGGGGCAGGGAGCGGGATAAGGGTCTCGTCAAGCAGGAGGACCTTTTGTTGCTGGTGGCAGGTGGGTAGCAGTTAAGTGCCACACTTCTTCCCTGCCACCACAGCCCCCAGGCCAGACAACCAGGTGAAAAATGCTGCTGCCTTCCTTCCCAGCTTCAGCTCTCCCCCTCCTGACACTACCGGCATCTCACCCCACAGCAGAGCCTACCCTGGCACCCACCCTGACAAGCACTTTCCTGATCTTTGTGGTCCCGGTGGTGGTGGTGTTCATCCTGGCTCTGGCTGCACTCTGTGTCTTCCTGGCCTGCAAGGTGGGAAAGTGGAGGAGAAAGAGGAAGGCGGCAGATGAAGAGGACAAAGGTAGGGGACCTCTTCCTCTCCCTCTCACAACAGCTGCAGGACCCTGGGGTAGGTGGGATCACTTACTGCTGGCTCCCCTGAGGCACATCCTTGTCCAGGCTAGCTCCTCCACCTCAACATCAGTTCCACAAGCATCCTGTGGCATTTTGGGGCATCTGAATCACTGCCTGAGTGACAGCGTCCTGCATTCCCTGGGAACCTATGCCTGTACCTGACTGCCAGCGCGACCCTGCTGAGCCATCCCTCTCTTTGCCGAGTCTCCCTGTGCCTTTGTTTGCTTAAAGCATGTCCTGGCACCATCCCCTCTCCACAGGGAACACGTATGGAGCACTGGTGAGTAGCTTTGTGAACTCACTGGTCAGAGCCCTCTCCCCTGGTAGCCAGAGGACCATGGATGGAGTGGGAGTAGTGGGGGCAGTGGTGGACACCTTTGGACGGCTTCAGAGGCCATCCTGTGTGGATCTCCCAGCTTGCTTCTTGTGCTTGGGATGCCCAGCATCCTCCAGCATGCATCCCAAAGACCCCAGTGGGATGTCAGGGCTGTTGACAGTACACTGCAGCACTGCACAGGGTTAACTGGTGCATCAGAATTAGGGCTGGGGTTCAAAGGATGGGCTTGAGCCTTTCCTGGCTGGGTACTTCCAGGATAGTAAGGTCACAGTGCTCCATGATGGCCCATTTTGTTGGGGCATCTCTTTCCTCCCTCGGGGGCCTCTGTACTGGCACTGACTCAGCCCTGAACAATCTTCTCAGAAGTCTTGCCTGGCTTCACTTCTCCCCATTCCCAGGTAGGGGGTATGGCTCCCCAGGACCCCCAAGAGGGGCTGCCTCAGAGGGATGCTGGCACCCATCACTGCCCTACCACCCAGGTGGGTGAACACCGTGGGGCAGCTGGTCCTTGTGCCCTGGCTTGCCTGCACTCTTCTGGCAGTGCCGGATGGTGACTCAGACCAGGGGGACATTAGCCAGGGCCTTTCTGCTCTGCGACAGCCTGTGACGCATATGCCTAGGTAAAATACCAAAAGCGAAAGAGAAGGGCGAAATCCAGTGGTGAGAGAGATCTGGCCATTATGGAGAGCGTTGGAGGCACTACTCAGTCTCAGTCTCCTGTTGCATGCCCTGGTCCCCATCCCCCCCATCCCTCTCATCCCCTTCGGCTGCACCACAGCAAGCCCAGTGCTGCGGCACTGGATGTGTGGAAAGTGGCAGGAGGCTTGGGGCTGGAGGCACACGCCTGCATTCGAAGTGTGTAAACAAGTCTATTTTTAAGTGGGAGGCAGTCGGGGAGGGCAAGCTGCCATGGGCTGGGCTGTTCTGCTGCCGGCAGGGTTTAGTGAGAGGACTCGAAGTGGAAGTACAAGTTTTGGCCTTTCCCTCCTGTCTTTTAGGGGGGGAAAAGTTCATCAGTGGTAAGCAGGAGCAACTCTGCAGCAGGAGAGGTGTGGTGACCTTGCAGACTCCTCCTGTTCCAGATCCATCTTCTCCGCTAGGGACAGGACTGTCTTCCTGGGACCTGCCTGACCCCACTTTGTGAGCCCAGTAACCCCCTTTTCTTATCCCTTCCCAGAAAACATGGGCACTGCCAGCCCCCTGCCTGGCCAGGACTCTGCCGTGCCAGAGGGAGATGGTGCCCTGAACCCAGCCCCATGCCTGCATCTTGATGGGAGCCTGAAGATGCCGGGGCCACTCAGGAAAGCCAGGGCAAAGCAGAGGCCATGCTGCCAGGGAGATGCTGATGTTGACATTGTTCTGCTCTCCACCGTGTACCCCCGGCCTGAGGAATGCAACCACAGCTTTCCACTGCCTGCCACTGAACTGGGGGCCACAGCGCTGGTCACCACCAAAACCACCCAGAACTGCGCCAGAGAGGAGAGAGTCTGAGGGCAAGGGGAACGGGCTTGAGTGCTCTGGCCGATCCCTGTGGACACTGACAGCCTGTTCCTGGGATGAGTGAAGCCTTCCAGGGGTATGAGCTCTCTGAGAACCAAGTTTTGCCTTTAGCAAGATCAGCCTTTTAAGATGACTGTCCTTTTTGTGCTGAGTCCCAAGTTACACCTGTAAATGCTGGAGGAAGCCAAAGTGGATCATACTGAGTTACAATGAGCTGTTGACAGCTGCCATGGCTGAACCACTGGAGGAGGCAGAGGAGACAATGCTGGTGAGGATGGAGTGTGGCAGGGACTGCTATGCCATTTGAAAGGTAGCCATTGTGCCTGGACACGTGTCCTGCTGGATGGGCAATTCCTGGGAACATGGGGCTGGAACAGCAGAAACTGCAGGGGAGAAGGAAGCAGGGAATTTAGGACCAAATCCCACACAGCAGTAGCTCAACTTTGCTGCTGACCTCAATAAAAGAAGACTTGAGGCCATATGGAGCAAGGCACACCCAACATCTCCATTTACAGTCCTGCTGCCCTGTCTTCTGCACTCTATGACACCCAGGTCTCTCTGCCCTCTGGGCTCTCTCACACAGTGGCAGGCATCCACCGGCACTCATGGGAAGCCCCTCCACAGCCAGGTACGCTGAGGACGGGAAAGAAGTTCGTCTTCCCAAGCAGTGAAGAGGGGAAAAAATCTGTCCTTGCTCTGACCTACAGTCCCTGAAGTTTGGGAGGATCAGGGGCAGGCAATGGAGACAGCTAGTCTAGAGGAGCTCCCTGAACTTGTCATTACAGCCCCAGACAACCGTCACTTCAGCTCACTGTCGCTGCAGAAATGCTGTGTGTCACTTGGGATGGATGCTTCCACACTGCACAAAAGCAGTCAGGGAGTGATACGAGCGTAGGCAGGATGACTTAATTTATGAGAGTGTCCTCAAGGCTTTGCCTGTGCGCCAGAGCTGGCCGGCATTGTTGACTCCAGGCATTTCCATGTAGATGGATTTCTTCACCCGCCTGTAAGTGGCTTTACTGTGCACGAAGGGCTCTGTTTGGGAAATGAACTCATCAGTGCGGGATTGCTGATTCTGAGTAATTACAGCAGCTGAACCCCCCTGGCTGAACAGAGACTCTGAGTTGGGTGAGAAGCCCCTAGATAAGGTGACTGGTCACTTAGAAGTGCTTTGGGGGGTTATTTACATGAAGCACTACCTCTGGGTCTGCTCTTCCTTAGGTGAGGTGGCTTCCTCGTCCGGGAGGCTTTGGACACTGAACAGAGCTGGCCAAGCAAGGTGTGGGGGCACTGACACCAGGCACTAATGGGCCACCAAGTGCCATATTCCCAGTAGGGTCAGCTGAAGGCACTGTGTTGAGGGGGATGTCCCTCTGATGACGGAAAGGTGACTCCCTGCCCAAACCGGAGTTTTCTCTGGGGCTGCAGGACAGATGCTACTGTTGAAGGGTGACCACCTCTCTTCTCCCCTGTCTGTGGCACTGGAGGCAGACTTATGGCATCTGTCCCATAAGGGTAGCCACAGGCGCTGCCACAGGTGCCAAGGCCAAAATTCCTTGCCACAATTCCTCTCCCAGACCTTAACACACTGGCAGAGGTGAACCCTCATCTTACTGAGGCTCCTCATGATCCAGGATGGGATGGATCCCCATCTCAGCCTTGGGGCTGAGGATGGTGGAAGAGGTGATCCATGTGCCCAGTGACTGTTGCCTGGGGCTCCAGACACCTGTGGCAGAAACTCTGGAGGCTCAAGAGTTGGGGTCCCAGTTACCCACAACAGCCATGCTACCCTGTGCAGATGGGGTATTGCCACGGGATGAATCGGACATCTCCTCATCCTCATGCTCTGCACGCAACCCTGTGAAGTAACTTCAAACAGCCTTTATGTATCTGGAGTGGGGAAAAGAGCCAAAGCCATGTCGGGGGATGTTGTGTCACTACAAGAAGGACTGCTTGTAGGAGACAGAGCAACCTCTTTCAGCGGAGATGGGGGTGAGAGGGAAATGGAGCAGAACTGTCAGGAGCCACCTCCACTTCCCCCCCAGTGACAGTGGCAGCCCAGCCCTGTGGATGCACTGCCCACCCCAGACGATCTGGGAATTTGAAAAAGGAACACCCTTACAAATCCTATTGGAAAAGCCCCTCTTTCTGCTCAGGTAAGGAAGGACTTCTGCTCTCATTTTTGCTGGAGCTTAAGCCAGGCATCTCCCTATATGGGATGCCACCAGCATTTCAGCATTTGCAGCATGCGGAGTGGAAATTTGATCCATACTGTATTCCACGACTAGTGAGTGCCCCTTGGATCCCCTCTCTGTTATGGCATGTGGGGTGCCTTCCCCACATCGTGTCTGCCTGACTGCCAGCTGTGGTGGGGCAGTGCTCCCCTTCTGCCCAATCTGCCTGGGAGGGATTTCTAACCGGTTCTGTGCACTTCCCCATCCTTATGTACAAGGCAAAGGGCTGTCCCTCTTGTCTGCATGGAGAGCCAAGGGAATAGAGATGAAAAATATGGTAGCAAAAATTAAATAAAGTGAACCCCTTGTCAATGCATGCTCAGAGGTCTGAATGAGGTCCCCATTTTCCTGGCTTTAGGGTTCTCTAGCATGATGGTCCTTGGGGTACAGCAGGGCTTTGAGCCTGAGAGGCTTCCCTGGCAGTGGCTTTATCAGCACATTCCCTATACCTGGTCACCTGCACAGCCAGGAGCCAGCCAAGCCTGGACACCTGCATCTCCCCACAGCCATGCCAGGAGCTGGCCATTAGGACAAGGACTGGGGAAAGTTTTGGGGGTTTCG
>VYZQ01038499.1:0-16654 GCA_013400655.1 Mystacornis crossleyi
GAAGAAGAAAGAGAAGAGGAAGATGAAGAAAGAGAAGGGGAGGAAAGAGAAAGAGAAGAAGGGGAGGGAAGAGAAAGGGAAGAAGAGGAAGAAAAAGAAAGAGAAGAAGAAGAAAGACAAGAAGAGGAAGAAAAGGAAGATGCAGCTGGTGAACTCCCTGATGTGGAAGAACACTGGGAAGGTGAAAATGAATTGTTTTGATAACTCAAAAAAACCTGACATTAATGTAAACTTAATGTAAGATAAACATGTTAGATGGTTGGCCAGAACCTGACAATACATTATCCTCCCTTGTCCCCCTCCCTGTTGTTTCTGGGATTTTCCCACATAAGGGGGATTCTTGGTGGCACTTCCACATGAAGGCAGAGAACATTCTCCTGTTCATTTGCAGGTGTACAATAGTCCTGTGTGTTTTGCCATATGAATTTTTTAATGTACGCTGCAGTAATGCTATAAAATGTCATCTCTGATTCTCCACGCTGTGACTTGACAGCAAGTATAGAAAGCTTTTTTTTTTTTGCATTTTAAAATTCACAGTGTCTTTATTAAGCTGTTGTTTCATTATCTGCTAGAATATGAGCTGGAAGAAGAGTTGGCTGATGGTGGCAAGATGGAAAACAAGGACACTTCTGAAGATGTTGGAGACCAGTCTGATTCTAGCACGTAAATACCTTGTTCCAGTTCAAACAGGGATTTCCTCTGTGGTGTTGGGTGGCCAGCCGTGTATGACGTCTTAAACTAGTTTAAAATATTCCTGTTAAAATGGTAAATTATTGTTGAGGAACACTAAAATTGCAAACCCAAGGTGGGATCAAGAGGAGCCACAGGCATTTTAAAACAAAGACACATCATTAGTGCTTTAAATGAGGGTATAAATAGTCAACATTAGATATCCAGGTCTGAAAATCCTGGCTCAAGTCCATGTATGCAGACTTCCTGTGCAGTTTGTGTTCATGTTTATCCTTATTTTTAATGGTCTTATTTGTAACAGTTCTGCTAGAATAAGACAGAAAGAAAGGATGTAAGGATGTCACACAAACTTCGCATAACTGCAATTTCTGATTTATGTTTCTTTGTTGACTGTGTGTTCCAATTCAAAGGCAAAGCTCAGAACACTGTTATGGTAACATTCAGCCTCTGAAGTCTGCAGACAAAATTCGTATATCAGCCTCACAGAGGAGCCTCCAATTGCTCAATGACAGAGTCTTGGAAAAGGAACTGGCAGTCCAAAAAACCAGGTTAGTGTTTAAGCAAACATAATCCATCAGCACAAATCACCAGCAAATACTGAGATACTGAATCACTCATAAATATTAGAACTTACAGAACTATATATCTGACAGGAATCCTGGCTGCAAATCTTGCCCCCAAGAAGAAGAGTTTCACTGGGGAGAGAAAAGGACCTACAAAATATAAATGATGTGTTTGTTTCTTGCAGTGACACGCTGAGTGCCTGTCGGCTGCGGAGCAAGATGCTGGCAAAGCAGCTGGATCATGTAGACATGGAAATAGAGAGAGAGGAGGAGGCTGGCAATGTGTAGGTAGAGAGTATTTCTGGATACCAAGGATTACAGGCATCCACTATGTTCATCTGTGTGTAATTGAGATAGAGCAGAAAGAGGTGGAACCTTGGGAATGGGTAGGAATGAGGCATATATTTTAAAATATAACAACAGGTATTAAATCAGCCTAGCCCACTGCTGTCAATTATGTCTGTCAGGGTCTCAATCTTCTATTCAGTCTGATGAATCAAAGTGCTGTGGCACTCCTGGAGGTCACGGCTTTGCTTCTGGTGATTACTCAGTCGGGATTTTTGTATATGTGTGTGCATGTATTTTTATAAATACACACATCCCTGCGCCATTTGTTTCTCGCGTTGTTCTGGAATGCAGGAATGCCTTTCAGGATTAGCTCTGCACACAGGAGCGGCTCTGAAACACTTGTGCTATCAAGTGGGAGGCAATTTACTGTACTCTTCACATTTGGTTTAAATAGAAAGCAGTGGGTGGCTTGTGTACCAGGAGCCAGAGGCTTGTGAACAAACTTCGCAGCTGCATTTCTAACCTGTGGTAATCTCCAGGTTAGAGCAGCGATGAATGAGAAAGGAAGGCAGGTTAACTGCCAGAATGGGAGAGCTGCTTAAACAAAACTGATGAGTTGATGCAAATGAGCCTCCTGAGGTGGTGCAAGTGGGATCTCAGAGGCAGTAACAAAACCCAGCAAAGACAGAAAAGCAGTGTAGTGTTTATCCTTATGATGGTTCACATGGAGAGGTCTAGATATGTAAAAAATAGCAATTCTCCCAATCTCTTACATTTAGCAAGTGACTAGTGGAGTGAGAAGACTTGATAGGTTTTTGGCTTATGAAGTTCAAAGTCATTGTGTTTTTGCAGTAATGCAAATCCTGGCTGCCATTAGCACTTCCAATGCCAATACAGAAATGTTGAATTTAGAGGAATAACTGCAGGTAGAAGATCCAATTTTCATTTAGAGGATGGGAGTTTATGTTGAGTATAGTCAGGCCACTGTCTGTGGATCCTGTAGTACACTGTCTGCTAGTTTTCCTGGGAGAGAAGGAAAATAACTGTGTGGGAATGCTGCAGTTGTAGGCTAAGTGTACAGAATATTGTAATACCATTTTAAAAGCAAAAACGGTCTAGGTTCTCTAGGTTCACCTACGCTTATCTTCATGAATAATACTCCTTTTATCAGTTTGAGAAATGAATAGTTGCATTAAGCTACTGGTCAGCACTTTTGAAATTCTCATCTGTTCCTTTCAACCAGTGCGTAAGAGTTTAAAGAAAGCTCTGCCTCGAAAATGGACACTTAGAAGGTTAAACAAGAGGCCTCCTAAATTGCTGGGATTCTAATAAATAAACCCGAGCCTTGGAGCTGTGCTTTACTCTTGCTGATCTTGCCGGGGGGGCCATGGTCCCATTTCTTCCTGACTGTTTCTCCTAACGTTACCAGCGCAGCCGTGTCCCGCCTGCAGGCCGTGAGCAGCCGATTGTGCACTGAACTGGAGAGGCAGAAGGAGCTGGAGTTGAGAATTGCTTTGACACTAAAAGAAAACTTGTAAGTGAGGGAATGAAAAAAGTGTGAAGGGAATCAGTCTTTACATCCTTCATATGCTGTTGGATGGGTTGAAAAGTTAATAAATACATAAATTCCTTGTAAACACTGAACTACATCATTTGAGAGAAACTTTTAGCCTGCACCGTTCATTCCTTACAACGTTGGGTGCTGTGGCTCAGTCCCCAAGTTAATTTTGCACGTATAAATAAAGTTTTGAATTTATTATGAGAGGTGCATAAATTGTGACCTAAACAGGTCTCATTTGAAATGTAAAATAAGCTGGACTAAAGGAAATCTGTCTGTGCATGAGCATAAATACTTGTAATTTATGCCTCTTAGTGTTTTCATAGGGCATAAAGGAAAGGATAGAAAATGAGCATGATGGAGACTTTGTAGCAGTACTGTGTATTCTTATGCCAAGCTAATATTGCTGCTTGTAATTGATTATTCACACATAATAAATTACTTCTTTATATCAGACAGAGTACAACAGTCTTTTGCAGAAGGCAACAGGTGAGTGTGTTTATATTTTGGTAGCACAGGTACATCACAGTACATCAAAGGAGGAACACAGGCACGAGCTTCTAGCTGTGATTAGCCAAGTGGTTAACCAGGATACAGTTCTGCTGCAGTGTTGTGTAATAGCTTGAAAATGCTTGACTTGTTTATTGTGTGATTAGCAATACATGGAGCAGATTAATGTACTCAGCCCTATCATATCTGGTTCCTTCAACAAAGCACAGAAGAATAAAAGCTGTGGCCTGTCCCTGAAGTTATTTCCTGTTGAAGGAAAAGCTATTTGGGGAATTTTTCTTGGTTTTCATGTTTTCTTCTGGGTAAATGGGGGAAACACAACCTGGGGGGGTTTTATTATTTTTACCTTTTTTTTGACCAATATTTTTGATGTCTTTAAAAGGGATATGCTATTAGATATGAGCCTTAGTCCAGAACACCCGTGTCAGTAAAAGGGTTTGATTCAAAATGTGTTTCAAAATAATAAAAGAAAACATGGTTACATGTTTGTTTTCCCCATAGAGCCTTCCCTACTCAGTCTATCACCTGAAAGTGGCAAAACATCAGTATTTCAATGAAAACAACTCGTGCTCTGTTTTAAAGGGTTGAGATGTGGCAGATAAAAACTGAGCAGGGAAAATACAACATCCTCCATGAACAACTTCAAAAAGATGAGGAGGAGCTACAGATGCAATACCAGAAGGAAAGAGAAAGGAGGATTTGGAAGGAAAAAATAACAGCCCTGCAAGCAGAAGGAAGGCGTCGGACTCAAGAGAAGTAAGAGCCTCTAAGTCAGAGCCTGCTGCCTTTCTTGTTTTATTGTCAGCCAGTTCACTACTGCAGGAGTTCAAATACTGTGTGTCTTAGCTGGGTGTGCTTCAGGAATATTTGATGAGGAAATGGAATTAAAATGAGAATTGGCCACTGCCTTGCAGTTAGGCAGGTAAAGATTTCTGATCTATGGGAATTAAACTTGTTAATGAAAAAAAACTACAAATGCAGGGTTTTTTGTCATAGGAAATTAGGTTTATTGGGTCAGACTAACTGCATGTGTCTGCAGTGCTGTCGGCCTCCAGCACCTTCTGGATTTGTGGTGAAGTCCACTGAGATTTCCTGGGGAGAAAGCAGACACCAGCACATCAGTTTGTGGCTTTTGTGAAGTTTATCACTTTAATATGGGGCATCTGGGAGCAGACAAATGTCTTCATTTCTGCCCATATTAATGAACTCCCCAGCCCCACCCTGAGGTGTCACTGTGTTGGAATCAAGTTTTCCTTAGTCCTGCTGCAGCTGTCGGTTTGTCTGTGTTCTGCAGAAGGGAGGAGGAAGCCCGGAGAGAATGTGAAGAAAGAAATAAAAAAATCCTGGAGGATGCCAAAAGGAACCATGAGAAAGCAGTCTGCTTCCTGAGGCAAAGCATGGCGAGGTGGGGCTTCACTCCTTTCATGCTGTACATCCTCTGGTGGGCAAGACTTTATCCTACAGTCTTTGAAAAATACTTGAAAAAAAAGATTTTTCTGCAAGGTGTGTCTTCTGTTGCACCTGGAAATCTTGTGCCAGGTACAATGTAGCACTGAGATCTTACAGGGCATAAAAGGACATGGAAAGAAGAAAATCCTCTCACTGTCCTAGCACGGCCTCCAGATTCCCTGGAGCTGAAGGGATGGTGTTTGTCATAGAGCTCTCGCCACTCGCAGGCATTAACAATGATGTGAAGCATTTTTTATATGTGTGTGTCATTAACTGAAGTAGTACAACTTAAAATCCCGGGTTGAAACTTGCCCTGTGCCATTCTGTGTCCCCTCAGAAATGTAAAAATGCATCAGTCAGGTCGATGGGTTGATGGGCCATGTCTTTGTGCTCATGCTCTGGTTGGTTTCAAATTAAATGTCCTTTCATAGATTTATGTTTGTGTTATTACTCTGGTGTTGAATTATTTTGCTGCTGAAGAAACTGAACATTTGTTACTTATTTTTACAGATGTACAAATAAATCATAATTTACAAATATTAGGACTTAACTGTAAAATGATGGAAGTAATTGTACTGTTTCTGTGCTGGTTCGTTTTTATTAGATGGTATGTACAAACTGATCATAATTAAGAAAAATGAAATCAAGTAGATTTTTTTTTTTCTTCACAGACATATCAATCTTAATTTTTTTTCCTAGTTTCCCATTATATTATCTGGAATATACCCAGGTTTGATTCCTGCCCACATATTTCCAACTAGTAGAGTTTTTAGGGGTTTTTTTTAGTGTGGGTACATGTGCTTGGCTTGAAAAGTTTGCTACATAATGTTTAGATATTGGTTATATGAGCAACACCTGAATTCTTTATTTTAGCAGCCAATCATATGTCATAACATGAAACACATTCTTCATATCCAAAATTTTTAAAAATTAAAGTTGTTGAGCAAAATATTTGAAAACCTGTTGGCACTTGGAGCTCGAGCAGTGCCGTGTTTGGAAAAGTCTTCAGCTGTTCCCCTGTGCCCACAGCCAGTGCCCACCAAACAGGGGTTTACAGCAGCAATGCCCGGGGACACTGGCAATTACTCCTTGTCAGCTCCAACATCTTAAATCCAAGAGCGTTCCGGGATGTGAGCCTGAAAGATTTTCCTTTGCTTACAGAATTCATGAAAAAAATGCGAAGGAAGAAGTGAAAGCTCAGGAGCATATGGAGAGAAGGATACAAGCTGTGCTTTCCCTGAAAACCAGCATCACTTCCAACAGGGTACTGCTGCTGGGCTGGGCTGGGAGTGAAGTCACTGACTTGGGAGACTGTTGGGTTCTAATGCAAGGCATGGCCGTTTTCCTTGCAGAACTCTGGTGATTTTTGATCAGATCCCTGACCAAATCTCTTGAAAGTGGGCAGAGTTTAACTCTTGGAGGGATGGCATGAGATCTGCGTGGGCAGGTTTTGACACTCCTGCTGATGCAGTTTGTTCTGTCAACAGTCTAGTTGTTCTGGGAGGGAAAGTCTCTGGGAAATAATGCATACTAAAATAAGTTCTCTGGAAGTTCAGCCAGAAGGATTTCCAGTTATTTGGATCCCACTGCAGAAATATTCCACATGGAGAAAACATATGGAAGAAAAACAGTTATTTAAGAATTTAAATAGTATAAATTAGGAATTTCTGAGCTATGCTGCTTTGCTTTTCTATTTATGTTCTGTAGCATCTGAGGGAATGATCTTAATTTAATCTTGATTTGTTTAGAACTGTTATCTTTTCACATTCCTTCCCTGAGCAGCATTCCAGGGGCAGACTGGAAAGGTAGAGAAGTAGCCTGGACTTAGTCAGAGCTTTCTGCATCTCAGCACCCCATGACTACAGAGAATATTACAAACAACACCTTCTGCTTCAGAGACATCCACCACAAATGTATACTCGGAGAAGGGAACCAACATTAGATTGTCTGGTTTATATTCTTTAATATGTGAATCAAATATGTAACTGGCCTTTGTGACTTTCACAGGAAAGGCTCCAAACTCTCCAGATTTTGAACAAAGCAAAGGCCTTGGAGGCAAAGAAGGAGGAGATGAAAATGAGGGAAGCCATCCTAGCAGAAGGAGGCAATGTTATCCGGGAAATTTTTCTCCATAAACGACAGCAAGAACATGAAAAAAAGGAAGAGTAAGTGTCACATCCACATCAAACTCTGCCTGCTCCCTGGTGCTCACGCAGGAATGTGCTGGAGCTCAGGCAGATCCTGAAGGCAGAACATCTCCGATGGTGCCTGGAGGGAGTGAACTCCCTCTCCCCCTCTGTGTGTGACACTGGCACAGTCTGTTCCTCGTGCCCTGAACTCCTGCCTTGGGGTGCTGGGGGCACCAGGGCTCTGTGGGTGTTCCACCATCAACTCCTCCAGGAGGGAAGTTCAGTGACCCTAAACTAGAAACCTGAAAGTAACTGTCCTTCTTCCTCCTCTGAACACTGTGAAAGTCTGTATCAGCCTTCAAAAACACTGTAACTGAGTGTATTTAGTCTGCAAAAATGTATAAACAGCCTCTGAATCACTTGGTGTCTTGGCACAAATTACCACTGAACCCAACTTAGTCTTGCTATTTAGCTTAAAGGCTCCAAGGGAACTGGGTTGTAGTTAACAGTATTGGTAAACAACCACGGTTGCGTTAATATTTCTTACAATTCTGGATTACAGAGCTTTTAGAGAACTGCAGAAGTCGAGAAAAATGGAGATAGTGTCTCGAATTTTACAAGAAAAAGCTTCTATTCGCAAGCAGGAAAAAATTCAGTCCCCTACTAAGGCAATCAGGGCTCGTGGTAAACCTGAGGCCCCTTTGCTGCGGAGACGGAAAGCCTGGCAAAGTGAGGAGACCTGCAAACATGCAGATGGAGAAATACCACAGGTAACCAAAGGCCTAAGAATTAACTCTCTTGAGATTCTTTTGTTTGGTTTGGTTAAAGGTGCAGGTCACTGAATTGTTTAAAAATAGCACAGGGTACAACCAAACGTGAGACAGTGCAGAACAAGTGGAGAGTAACTCCCCCATCAGATCTCTTAATGTCTGTTTGTTTCCTTTGTCTTGAAGGAAAGGCAGTAACTTTTAACATAAGGTTTTGTCTGCATTTAGTGTTTTAAGAGTGGATTGGCCCAAGTTGGCATCTTTGGCCTCCGAGCCAAGGGCCAAGAGGCCAAAAAGCCAAAGACCTGTCATTTTTGTGTTCAAACATCTCCTCAGAAACTGGTAACTGTTGAAGTAACTGTTCTCCAGTGATTTTTAACTGTATCTTCAAAACTTTTGTTCTTTCCCCAAAGTCGTGGCGCGCTCCCTCAGTTTGTTCCTTGGCTGGGGAGGGAACTGCTCCCCAGGGAGAGAGCTCTGAGAATGTACCCCAGGATGTGCTCTGGGAAAGTGGTGATGAGGACACAGAGAGGGACAAGACTCTCCTGGTACCAGAGTTCCCAGGACTTTGGAGTCGGAAATATGACTTGCACAAGGTAAATGTTGTGGTATCTCTTGTTAGAAATAGAAAAGAACCTTGCTTAAAACCAACAATTGTGTATTTTGCAGTTAAAATGCAGCCTTTATGTTATTACATAGATGCAGAAATTCAGATGTGAGAATATCATCAGTCATTGCTGTTTGACACTGTTCTGGAGGAGTTTGTTCTCTCAAAGAGAAAACAACACTTCAGGTTTAGTTCAGAAATCTGTAAAGACATAAATCACATTATGTTTAATTGTTGGAGTTTAAAAAACCTTCAGAATCGATCAAAGTGAAATCGTGTCATTACATATTCCTGTACAGAGGCAGTGGACTACGACTGAAACATTCCAGTGAAGTCAGTTGATTTTTTTTTCTCAATGTTTAAGAAGTCAAGGGGGAAAAAAACCCTTAAAGTGCAGAAAAGCCAATTCTGCCGTGGAAAACATGATGTCATAGTGTTGGGTGATGATAAACTGCAGAACAGGCAGCTGAGAATCCATTCAATTCTTCATGTTGAGGTTGGGAGGCTGAGTTTGACTGGAGAGAGCCAGAAAAAGGCTGGCTGGGTGCTGGAAGATTCCTTTGGTGGATTTTTCCACTGCAGCTGCAGATTGTGTGATCACACGCAGCCCTGGTGGTCCTTCTGCATGTTCCTCACCAGGTACCCAAAGAAGAAGATCCAACACGGTTGGCTATAAGGGCAATGAGGAAAAAAACAGCTGAGAAAAAAATGGAGGAACTCCAAACTGGAATTCTTCACAAGCAAATCGTGCCTGGTCGGGAGCGTAAGGGCTGTGCTTTCCACAGCAGACCCAGCTGCATTCATTTCAAGGTCAGTGGCCATTCTGCATGGAATTGTCAAGGTGGATCTGCTGTAGGAATATCCCAGTGTCTCGATGAAAATTCTGTTGGGGCCTTTAATAGGTCTGTAGTGAAATTTGAACCAGCTCTTGGCTTTTTCCCTAACAATCTCTTAGTTAAGTGATAGATTAAATAAACTAGTTGGTTTTACTATCTAAATTATAAAATACTTCCTTTACTTAAGGGAGTTTAAATACTGCCAGAAAGGTGAGCAGATGATGAAACCTGCTGTTGCACTGTGTTGTGTGTTTTTTAAAGGGCAGCATGACTGGTACCTGTATATTGTTTGTAAATACATTATTACTGTAAAATCGTGTCCTTAAAGAAGTGGTGACTCCCATGCAGTTAAATTTCAGTTAGTTAACAAAGCTGTTAATAACTCTGTTAGACCATGAACGTGACATCATGGCTCTGACATTCACCTGGTATGTTTGGCATTCCAAGGATTTTGATGTCGGTCAAATCTACAAAAAGAAGATAGTTTTGACAAATGCATCCTACAGTGTGAATTACTGCAGGCTGGTGGGAATCAGTGAATGCCTCAAGGACTTCATCAGTGTTCAGTAAGTAAATTAATTGCAGACTTGTTTTACCTTTGTACCACAACAGTTGAAATTGCAATTCAATTGCAGCAATTGAAACTCCTGCTTGTTGTGGGTTAACCCTGCAGGCAGAGAAACTGCACAGAGCAGCTCCTCACTCCCTCCTCAGTGGGATGGGGAAGAGAATTGGGGGGGAAAAGGCAAACTTGTGCAGGTGAGATAAACACAGTATAACTGGACAGAAAAGGAAGGGAAAAAGCTGTTGAAATAAAGGAAATCCATCTCGGAGCAAAGAGCATTTCAATTGCAATCCTGTGGTCTTTCCCATCAATCTATTCCCATAATCCTGCTGACAGGTTATGTAATGAAGCACTGTGTCTAGCTGGGAGATTGAAAATTAATCTCAGTTTCACTATATTGATAATTTTATCTCACTGTTTTATAAATAAACAAAAGGACGTATCCACAAAATGTTTCTTTTTAAGAATTCAGACACCAGCTCTCTCTGGAGCCGGCCTGAGCCTTTACATATATAAAAGGCAAGTTGTGAAAAGTAGTATTTCTCTAAAAAATGAAGTCATGAAAAGAATTCATTTACCTGGAACTCTGTGAAACAAACAAAAAAAAATTATTGTAGACTAGCCTAAAAGTGAAAAAATGCAAAAGCTCCTGTGTGTAAGTGAAGCTCATGGACAAATAGGAGACATGGAAGTGAATTCCTTTGGCTTTCAGAGAAAGTTCAGGTTTCAACCCTCATGGCTGACCTGGAGAAGCCACCGGTGGGACAGTTGAGTCACAGCCCAGTGATGAACAAGTGGTTTCAGCTCTGTAAGTGATTCCTGTGGGACAATTTAATCACAGCCCAGTGATGAACAAGTTCTTTCAGCTCTGTAAGTGATTCCATACTCCAGAGCTCCTTCCCAGCTCACTGCCTGTGGGGGATCAGCCACACATGGAATTTCTGGATCTGATAAGGACAGGATGGTCCAGGGTGAAGCCATTCCTTGCCCTCTTCGTCCCCACAGGAATGTGAACAGAGAGTTCTTGGCTGCACAGCATCCCTGGGGAGCTGTGAAGTGTGGCTGCAGCTGCTGTGGGATTGGGAAAGGTGTGGAGCACTGATGGAGGTGGATGATTGAGCAGGACACAGCAGAGCCCTTCAGCTCCTCAACCTGCTCGGGTGCTTGGCTCAATGTGTAGCTTGTGGTTGTTTCAAAATCACGTGTGAGGATTTAATTTTGACCCACTTACACGTGTTTAATGTCTGTGACAAAGCCTGAAGCTACTAATCCGACAAAATGAGGATTTCCTGCTCTCAAATATTGATTTTTTTTTCCTCATTTAGTATGCTGGACAATTGCATATGGTAAATCAGCACCTCTGGTTTGTGATCAAAAAATTAAACAATGCTTTTTGAAAGGCCCAAGTCTTTCCTTGCTATAATTGCCTTTCAAAATACTCTCCAAATACAAATCAAACATCAAGAGTTGTGAATGATTTTTCAATGTCTGATGAATTAACTAACTTTTTAAAAATAAATTGGGTACCCATACATTTGCCAGCTGGATAGCTAGCAAAAATAATCTAAGATTTTATTCTCCATTGTCGTATTAATAATTATGTCACATTAATAATTTGACCAGCAGAACACAGACCTGTGGACTCTGATCCTTCACTGTATAAAGCTTATCTCAGGTAGAACCAGACATAAATGGTTTGTTACAAAATGGTTTTTCCAAGTATTTTGAAAATACCCAGCATGTGTACACTGTCATGGTGTCACTGTCCTCGAAATCAGTGCACAGGTATTTACAGACATCACACTGAGAGCTGTTATCAGTGACAGGCACTGTATTTGCTGATAAAAAGCTTTATTCTAGTGGTTCCAATGAGCATTATTACACACCATGCAATGGGAGCCTCTCCTTAGCAGAGTGGTTCTGTGTGGGTTTGTGTGTTTGGCAGTTTGTGCTCTAAATCAGAACCATTTCATCAAGGTAACATTTGAAATAAAGAACCATTCCTTAAAGTCCTTCTCAGGAGAAACTGCCAGGGATCTGTTCAGAAGGTCAGGGTACAGGTGCTTATTCTCCGTCCACATTTTAAGCTCCTGAATTCTGAAGTGCGTTCCCCTTTTGAAAATGTTTCCTCTTGCTTTGGTTTGAGTTTAATTTTGTTTTGATAGGACTGTGAAGGGCGAGTGTGTTCCGTGTCTCACTTGGCTCCGGGGCTCCCAGGGCTGACAACACTTCCTTATCTCCTCCAGCTCCTCTGCCAGGCACAGCACAGCTCCAGGAGTGCCTCAGTAATTTCATTTACAGTGCAGCTGGGAGATGTCTTCTCTTCTGATGGGCATTTTCCTTGCCTCACACAGACCATGAAATGAGTGGCAGATTCTATTCAAGATAATTTTGATACAGCTGGCAGCAAGCAGCACTTTCTGTAATCATCTGCAGCTCCCTCCTTGGGTTTTTCCTCTTCATTTTGTGTTGGGCTAGGGGAGATGTTACAGAGCAACATTCAAATGGATAATGGGAGAAGTTGCTGCCTAATTATCCGACTGGGCAGTTCAACCTGTTTTTGCTGATTCTGAACCTCAGCTTCACCTTGGCTACAGTCCCTGTCTTGCCTTTTAAAAGCACTTCAAGGCTTTCTGAATAAAACCTTAATAAAGAATCAGCCTTTGTTGTTTCCCAGTTGCAGCAGGGTTCTGTAGCCTCTCATTAATCTGTCACTCATTCTGACTTTTCTGATAATTAGTCCAAGTGAGGGGGGAAAAAAATATGCCATTGTTACCAGAGCAAGAGCTGGGTGTTCCCTCCACTGCTTTAATTTGGAGTTTTATGTTCATTTTCTCCACAGTTTTGACCCACCTGGCAAAGTGTCTTCTGGGATGTCCTGTGAATTCCTGGTAACATTTAAGCCAGTGGTGAGTGCACAGTGAGGAGAATCCTAGTATAGGCCACTAGTGTGATTAAAAACATCATAATTGAATTCCTTAACTGTTGACAAAGAAGCAAACTACATTTTTAGAAGAGCTACTGTTGTAGCTGTGAGCCTGTTCGAGCTCTGATAAATTGTCATAAGGCAAATTCTGAGAGCATGTTTGGAAAAATGCCTCCAAATGAGAGCGAGTTTCCAAATATTTACAATATTGCCCAGCTAAAGTTAACTAGGCTGTCACAAAGACTGTTTTAAAGTAGAAACATAGAATCAGTAAAGATACATTTTAATATGGTACTCAAAGAACGAGTGAAAATATTTTTCATCAGACTACATAGGCTAAATCTTCTGAAATTACTTAGGGGTTTTTTCTTTTCTTTTCTAGAAAAACGAAGGGCTGGAAGGAGAAGTCATGTTTATGGCCCAGACAGGTTCTTTTTCTGTTCCACTGAAATGTACAGTCAAGACCTGCATTGTAAGGGACTTACCTCTAAGCATGTGGATAATAGAATTATTATTATAAAAAGCGGATGCTTATTTAATTGACATTAGTGCTATGTAGGCCAGTGGTAATTAATGGTTTATCTTCTCACAGCTGGCTCTGGATAAGGAGCTCATTGACTTTGGCAGCCTGGTGGTGGGAGAGACAATTTCACGGCCCATCAGCCTGACAAACAGCGGGGCTTTGGGAACCACGTTCCGAGTTCAGACGTCAGCAGGTGCCACGAGCACCCTCAGAGCTACAGTAAAACCTGCTCCTGCAGGAGTGGTGGGTTCAGCAGCACTTCCCTAAAGGAATAGAAACGGTCTGCTTTGGGAAGGGAGGTGGAGTTGCAGAGTCACGGAGCAGCTCAGGTCAGAAAGGACTTGGGAAGATCTCTGCTCCAACCTTTAGGACATTGGGGTTGTTATAAATATAATCTGTTAGACCCATATATGAGGAGATAAAATTAAAAATAATTATTTTGTGAGGAGTGGAGAAACCAACAATGCTGATTTTTAAAGTGCTTTGTAAGTTATGCCATGATTCCTATTTTCTCCACATCTGTGACAATTAGGAGAAAATACATCAGTTAAAAGTGGAGATTCTGACAGAGTCATTAAAAATCTCAACTCCTGGAAGTCAGAAACATGTGAGCTGCTGCAAAACTAGCAATAAAGTGAGGGGTGTGATGGGTGGAGGGCTGGTTGTGGCAGACTTAGTTTTGACATAGAACTGCCTGGCTTTCCACTGGAAAAATGTTGGTTCTGCTAATTGTAAAGTAACTGGCACTGCACTGCTCCTGTTACATTATTTACCTGTTTGGGGCAGCCAGCAAAAATTCAACCTGCTCACTGATAAAGGTCTGGTGGAGTGTGCAGCTCTTGGAAAGTGCAACACGTTTCTCCATTTATAACGTGGAACTGTTGCAGGAAGGCACAAGTTTGGTTTGCATAAAACTTTTGCTGGATAGACCTGGAGCTGGTGCAAGGCAGAGCAGCCCCATGGCAGAAAATCCTTTGTTGTGTTTCCGAATAGGTCGCTCAACCCTGCAGTGCCTGTGACCCTGAAGGGGACGGCAGCCTGAGTCCTGTGGCAGCTGGGGATCAAAACAAGGACCAGATCAGTGCTGAGCCCAGCCAGGGGCTGATCCCCTGTGCAGCCCAGGAGCCCGAGGGCAGCAGTGCCATGGGTGAGGTGGTGCTTTGGAACACGGCCCTGCACTTCCCCAGGCTGAGTTTTATCCATCTGCAGTCTCTTGGAATGAACTGTGCCATCCAGTTTGCAAAGTTTCTCAGTAAATTAAGTAGCTCGTCACTCCAGGAGTAATGTTAGATTTCTTTATGTGCTGCTTCACAGAAAATGACTAAAAATAATGTCCTGACACCATTATATCAAAAGCAGCAGAGAACCTTACTGCTCATTAGTGATCAACAATTCAGTCTCATAAGAACCCAGAACCCAACCAGCTTCAGAAATTGCAAAATTGTTAACATCATCCTTGTCTCAGCAACTGAATCCCCACTTCTCAGAATAGCAATCCACATGACAGGTTTATTTTTATAGTCTGTAATTCTAGGAACAAGGAAGCAGAAAGATGAACCTCCTCAGACATTCTCCATCTCATTCCTAATGTTTACTATGTGCTTAATAAAATCCAGTCTTGTAGAAGAAAGACTTTCTTAATTTGTTTCTTATCTATGTTCTTTAACCTCTCTGCCCAATATTGATCATTCCAGTTTCAGGAAGCTGCAAGTTCCATGAAAAGGTTGTGGGTGGTTTTTACAGGTCCTTCTGGGTTCATTCCTTTATCCCACTGAAACTGCTCTTGAGGGCCATCCCCACTTCCAGCTGAGGCTGCATTTTGGGTGCACCAGTCTCTAATGGAGATACCTTATCCCACAGAACCTTGAGTATTGTTACTCAGTAGTGGAGGGCTCAGGTGCCTTGGGTAGAATTCCAAACCATCTAAAGCTGGATGGCCAAACAAATATTTCCTTCCAGACATTTCAATTTTCCCATCACTGCTATACCTGCCTGGATTTGCAATACTGACCCAAATTAATGTACCTGTGCTTTGTTGGATTTTTTTTTTTTTTTGATGGACACATTCAGCATTTTGTTTTGTTTTGTGTTTGTTTCTTTCCCCAGAACAACTTGGTCAAGGAGAATTAAATACCAGATCAGATCTGGACACAGACAATGCAGATAATTTAGTGGAACTTCCTCCCAAAGAAATACCAGTCGAAATTATGCTTGGAAAGGTAATGAATGCTCTGAGATCCAGGCAAGGTTTCACTAGGCTGAGCCTACATCAAATAAACTGCTCTGGTGAGAAATACTTAAATACATGGTCATTCCAAGCCCACTGGACATCACTGTATCACAGTTAATTCTTGAAATGAAATCACAGCACACTTTTCCCCTTTCCTTTGATCTTTAGAGACATATTTGAGCTGGAAGGTTCTGTGTACATTCACATTTCCCACAATTTAACTCTTTTTTTCTGCTGTGTGGTTCTGTGGTTGAACAAGGTCTGGTGACAACGCACGAGGAGGGGCAGGAAGAATGTCTGGGAAATGTCAGACTTGAGCCAGATTAATGTTCTGATTCTGACTTTTCCTGTGCATAGTGAGTTCAGTTTAGTTACAAAGCAGGTGTAGGAGTGTGTGTGTGTACAGTGAGTATGCACAGCCTCTTTATTTCAGTGCAGTTCCCAGAGTTTCACTGCTGTTGTTCAGGTGACCGAGGGTGAGATTGGAGCCTTCAGCTCAGTGAAAATCCCAGTCCTGTTTGTCCCAGCTGTCCCTGGGGACGTGAGGGCAGAGTTTGTGATCGTGTTTGACAACCCAGACTGCAAACCAGTGAGTGACCTACTCAAAACATGTGTGAAATCGTTTAAAATCTTCTGAGGTGTGTTTTTCTCAAGAATTATGTATTAGGTGGTTCATAGCTCTTATTTCTAATGGAGGATGTTTATTAAACCTGCTCATTCTCTTAAATTTCTATGCAAATAATCCTGATATTCCCATTTTATCAGGCATCATATTGGAAAACATTCATGTCCTGGAAACAAATATGGAGGTATTCTCCCTTATTCCCAATCCACATAGTTTATTTTCTTTGTGATCTATCAGAATTGGAATTATTGAGCAGGCAGTAGTGAAGCTGATGTGTGAAAGCTGGAAGAGATGACAACTTTAGTTACCACTTCAGCATATTGTGATTCTAAATTTTATTGGAAGCCAAATTCTGCTTGGAACAGTTCACAGAAGCTTGCCAAAAAAT
>VYZQ01038519.1:0-11910 GCA_013400655.1 Mystacornis crossleyi
GGCGGAGCGGCGGGGGCGGCGCAGGTGGGCCGGGAAACGCGGGGCCGCCGCGGGGACTTTGAACGCCACAGCCCCGGAGCCGCAGGGCCTGGCGAGACTCGCGGGCTCCCCGCACTGCGAGGGAGGGGAGGGTTCAGCGTTCTCTGCCGGCTGCCGGACCGGCCTCTTGGAGCGGAAAGGGGAATTTTACAACGCTCGGGCTCTCTCCCCTTCCTCATGGCCATGGGAGGATCGAACCAGCGCGTCTGTGTAGAAGCAGCGCGGAATGTTTAACAACTTCCTTGCAGGGAGGAGAGTTCTCAGCTCCCGAGACAGCCGTTGTTTATCTCTAACAACGGGAGGCGAAGCTGCTTTTCACAAAGGTTTCAAATTAGAGCAGTTTCGTAAACCTGAGCCCCCGGGGTTGAGCATGAAGGACTTGTAGATTATGCCAAGAATGGACCTCATCTGGTAAAACCCTTCCAGAAAGTCCCTTGACTGATCTTATTTTCAGAGTATTTGCTTTCTGATGAGCAAGGATGAGAGGATGCTGTATTAGCTTTGTCCTGTGAAAGCTGTGAGAACTACTGTTTTTTTTTTTTCAAATTATCTCAAATTTAGTGATTCAAGAAGGATATTTCTATTTTATGTTCTGTAGTGCACCTCTCCCTTATTTTTTGTAACAAAGAGATATGTTGTACTTTGTTGATTGTTAGCACTGCCCTCGATTCCTCCCACTGCTGTTGTACCACATGTACATTTGATTCCTCATGTCCAGTTGCCAAGGTAGCAAACACAAAAACAAATCAGATGAGCTTTGCAGAAGGTTTTGGGGATCCTGTGGAACAAAAGATCCCAGAGAAACACATAGTTTTCTTGAGAACATAATTTATCAGTCCAATCAAAAGCAATGTGGGAGTTTGGGTTTAGGGTTTGCTGCTGCCTTATTTAAAAATCCACTTTCTGCAAATTTAGAGGAGCTTGTGATGCTGTAAAGATGTTGAACAGTGTGACAGCCTTTCAGTCAAACTGTGCTTCCTTTATTTTCTGTTTATTAACTCCTTTTCACCCCCCTTTTCTAATAAAAGGGCATCCCATTGTGGGATTTCATTTATTTGTGGGATTGGGATTGCCTGTAGTCCTGAGTCATAGTTGAGCCTTTTGGAGCCTTCCTATCTGGGGAACATGGAGGTCAGTTTTGATGCAGTATTTCTTTTGGATGTAGCCGATACATTCATAATAATTAGTCATATTTTGAATTTACGAGCATCCTGGTTTTATCACAATATAAATTTCAATGCTTCAAAAGAACATTACAGCAGAATTGCATAAGTATGTCCTAAATAACAGCCTCTGAACTGAATGTCTCTTATTTAGCTTTTTGATGTGAATTTTTCGTGTTTACTGTTTCCTCTGTCAGCACTTCTCGTCTCTGTTAAATCAGCTCCCAGTTTCTGAGTGCAAAATATTTGACAGTATATCCAAGGGGAGAGAAGCATCTAGTGGTGCTGGTTCTGAGCATAAGGAGTTTTGAGACTGGCTGATATCTCAGGAGCAAGAATCAACATTTCAACAGCTGTAAGTAGTTTTCAGGAAAAGTCCCCTGAAAGTGGTTTCACTGTGTCTGCTTCTTCACTTAATGTAGTGAATTTATGTAGTTCACTCTTCCTCTGGCTTTACATTAAAATGTTTTTGTAGGATGGACTTAGAACTCCTGAAGAGGCTGCGCCAGGCCAATCAGGACCTCCTACAAAGGCTCAGAATGAAGCAGGAAGAGATCAGAAAAGGACTTCCCAGCAAGCAACTCCTTCCAGCATCTCTTCATAGCAACACAGCTGCTGACAGATGTGTCCCCTCACGCAGGAGAGGGGTATGTGTGGTGTCTGTGCTACAAATTCTTGGAAGCAAATGGGCCTTGTATGACAGATAGCAGCTTTGCCTATGATGTGGTGTGGTCAAGGAGACATATGGACATGAAAGTGGAATGGGAAATGTGGAGTCTGTTAGGAAAGTAGCTGCCCTTTGCTTACTGCTTAGCGCGTGGTCTCAATCTGTTCTCCTGGCAAAGGGTTTGGAGATCAGTTCCTGCCTAAGAAAGGTAAGTTTCTTTGTCTAACATAGGAATGAACATTGTGGAACAAAATCCCTTTGTTTCTTCTAAGCACAAGGGCTGAAAGTTCAGTGGTTCCTCAAACTGGGAAAAGTTGCATTTAGCTGGAAATGGATCTCTTTCTTACCCTGTCTAAAACGTAAGGATTTTTCTTTTTCCCCCTGCAGAAATTTAAAGGGGTGAACAGACTAGAATAAGAGGCTGATTTAATGAGTGAAATGTTCTTATGAAAGGCATTTGTAGTCTGACTGATGCTATGTATTAAGAGAGTCTCTGTCCTTACAGAAGGAAAGTCAGATCGATGCAGTGAAGTCTACAGCTGACCCTGGAATAATGCTGTCTGTGGAACCCAGAGCTGGCCCAGCCCTCAGTTCATCTCTTAAACACAGCAGCAGTGACAGAGGGGTACAGCAACAACAAGTGAAGACACAGGAAGGAGCAGGTTTCGATTCCAGATTTCCTGGGAAAGAGAAGAATGTTACACCAGTGTCTGCAATCATTACGTGTGATAGAGAAATCTCCAGAGTGGATGGGGATGGCCACGCTCGAGGAAGTCCAGAGAAAGAATCCTTCTTCCTGGGATGTGGAGAGAACAGAAAACAGTCCACTCTGCTGCATGGTTTCCATGAGAAAAGTCGTCTGGGGCCATCACTGAGCAGAGTGCAAAATAAAGAAACCAGTGAGCAGCATGTGGTCATCAGAGAGCCCCATATCCCTAAATCAGTCTTGCTGACATCTCAGTCCAAAGAGTTGAAGGTAAATGTTAAACGAATGCTTTTCTTATTTTCCTAAGTCAACAGAATGATGGGGAGAAAGGGCCAGGAGAACATTACCTGCCAAGTTCCCACTGTGTAAATTGGAAGTTGGGGTCAGAACTGTTCCCAGCTACAGCAGCCAGGGGCTGCTGGCAGTTTGTTCAGACCCTGCTTTCCTTAGCCAGTGAACTAAAAGACCAGAAATCCGTAACGCTTCACTGTGAGGTTCCCTGTCTTTTGCATATGTCATTCACATGCTGAGGGAGAACAGGCAAGTGCAGTGCTGCTGTTCCACAGTTTGTCTCCACAGGCGGAAGGGCAGGCCCTGGCTGTGACCATCCTCCAAGGCAGCACAGGTTTCATGATCTTTGGGGATGTGTGATGCAGCTCAGCATTTTGTTTAAAACTCTGAAAAATCCTGACTTATGTGGGCAAGTCCCCTGCCTCCTCTTTCTGTTTTATTTATTGGGAAGATTATGGGCTAGTGAGCAAATTACTGGTAGAGGCATAGATAGAATCCAGTCTCAAACTAAGCCATAGCTGTCCCATCTGAACAGCTGCCAGTTGTCTCCTCAGCTGTTCCTTTGAATGTTCTGCCAGATGATTAGGAAGTGTTTATGCATTGTTTTCTTTCAGAAGGAAGCTCGTCATGTGACTTTTCAGCCTGACTCTAAAGAAGATGCCATTCCTGTGAGCAGCTGGTCTGCCCGTCCTTTCCTGGGCTATGACTGGATTGCAGGTGACTCCAAACTCTGAAGCAAAGCTCTCAGTGTGATGTGGTGATATTAAGAGTTAAAATACAGTTTATGATCCTTTTGAGGTGTGATGGAACTGTTGTCCTAGGGCCAACGGAGCAGGTCCCAGCAGAGGGGCTGCAGCTTTGTCAGAAGCCCCTCTCCAGACCAGAGGTGACCTGTGCTTACCTGGAGTGGTGAAGTAGCAGTGATATGGGAATCCAGGCAGCAAATGGCAAAGCCAAGTGGGATCAGAAGGGATACCAAATACATGGAATGAATGAATGCAATAAGGGACCCAAACGACACAGTAAATCTCTGGCTTGACATGCTGTTCTGCCCTTCTCATTTATCATATCATTATCATTATCTCACTGTTTCTTGTGAGGCTTGCTTTGGTACTTTGCCAAATTTTGTAAATCAGTGAACTTTTCTCTTTCCTTGGTGTTCTCAGGGCTCCTTGATACAAAGTCTTCAGTAACAGAAAAATCTGAGCAATACTTTGCTGAGCTGCAGGAGTTCCGACAGGCCAACAGAGAAACCTGTATTCATCAGCAGCACCTGGAGTAAGTGGGAATGGGGAAGGGCTGAAGCAGCAATGTTCAATCCCTTAGTAATCCCTGTAGTAATGAGAACCATAGACTGATTGGAGCAGGACATTGCAAGCGTGGCTTTGAGAGCCTTTTTTACCTCCCTGTCATGCGTGCTTGGAAACGGCAGTGCTGTTCAGAGGGCCAGCCCCTCTGTCACTAACTGATTTTCTTGTGTGTTTCTTTAGGTCCGAGGCTCTGGATTGCACAAGTCCTGAACAAGAACGGGATTTGATAACTGGTTCCCATAAGTGTAAGATCATATTTCTTCCTAATGCAGTTTCTGTGAATAAACAACTGAGCAGTCTTGTCATCCTGAGAGAGCACAACATCATGCAAGACAAGCAAGAATGTGTTACTTTCAGCTGCAGCTTTTCAACAAGATTCAACTTCCTGCTCCAAAGATGCTTGAGTCTTCTAGGGATCCTCTCTCGGTGTCATTTTAATTTGTCAGGGTTTCTTGTAATTGGATAATGTTTTGTTTTTAAATTAATGAGGTTGAAGTTTTGTTTTTGCTTTTTAGGAACTTACTTGGGGACAGGAAATGTATAAGATATTTCAGGAAAAGCAGCTCTTTTTATAGAATGCAGGTGTGGCACTGTGGTAGAACACAGCTTTTTTGGCTGGGTTCAGGGACCTTGTGACAAACAAGAACTACTATGAAGGTTTGTTGTTCTGTGCAGGTGTTTACTGTTACAGATTAAACCAGCGCCTCTTCACCGTCCCCGTGGATTCAGAATCTGCCTGCCCTGTGTGTAAAATCCCACGTATGCACCAGCCACTGGGAACACTGGAAGAGCCAACCTATGTCAGGTAAATAAGAATTACTGCTTTGTAATATGCAGAATTCAAGGAAACTATTAATAGGGAAGAAAAAGCTGATTAGGTGAAGGAGAAAAGAGCATCACAACACCTTTGTAGAAGGTTGCTGTTTTCAAGGCAGAGGTATCTCTTGCTTAAAAACACCTTACTGATCTTTTCTTTAAGCACAAACAGTCTTGAAATCAATGAGAAATGCAGATTTTGTCTGAATTTGGTCCAGAATCTGAATGTACTTGTAAAATGTCTACCACCCTAATCCAAAACTTGCTCACTTGGTTCACTTTGGAGTTAGACCCTTGGATTCTGAGTGGGAAGGCATGCAGATTCCCTGTGCCTTGGCAGAGGTGTAGGCAGTTGCTTCCCTTGTGTGTTTCCAGGGTGAGCATTCCCAGGTCCGTCCTTTTGCCAGCCTACAAGTACAAAGCCCATCGCAGGAGGAGCTTTGAGCCGGCAGACGATCTAGCACTGCCTTCGGTAAGTTGCTGTCTGCCTGTTGATGGCACAGCCCAGCCTGGGCCTTGCTTTATAGCAAGAAGGAGAGTCTGGGACTCGTTCCCCTGGCAGAGTTTCCACTAAAATTTTTGAAATGCATCAGTGAGATAGCCAGAACATCCTTTGATGTGTTCTGAGTTCATGCCTTTGTGTGAGTGGCATAAAGTGTATGACATATTTCCAATGCTTTACACTGCACAAAAGAAAACACCATGTGGAGCTGTATCCTTCTGGGGCAGATTTGGCTGACTTGTTTCAGACATTGGCCTCTCAACACGATGAACCATAGCTAAGAGTGCCTGTGTTTGTTTCCACAGATGTTGAGGAGTCTGAAAGGCAAGTGTCCATGAAGTATTCACGAAATCAGTAGTGGCAAGAGTGGATTTAAAACTGCTGTTGTATTGCTGGTCCTGTATTCCAGCCAGTAGTCAATGCTGCAGGCAGTATTGCTAATCTAACCTAGCTCAGGCCTAGAGACTTCCAGGGAAGAGGTGGGAGGAAGCTTAGTTGTGAGGTTTAGGGAGCTTGATGAGTCAGTTGAGACAGGTTCAGAGAGGTCGGGTGCTTGAGTTCACAAAGCGGGAGATCAGTTTAGAAAGGTGGAAGAGGGGACAACAGTGTAGTTCTCCTTTGATATTTATTTCCTGTTAGTCATATAAAACTCCTCAAAAAATAATAAATTAATTACTCACTTAAACCTCCCTTTGCAGCGGTTAGTTCTAAATAATAACAGGCCACAACAGATAAAAAAGGGGTAAAGCATTCCCGTCTTTTTCCACAGCATTGCCTGGCTGGCTGGGAAAATATGGTCCCTTCCAGCAACCCCCTGCTCGGCAGTTTGGATCTGCGAGCCTCACTGGAAGAGAAGCCTTCTCCCTATCCTCGCCTGGTAAGAACAGACTCCAGAGTCCCAGGAGATGTTGGGAATTGCACAGATGGAAATTGCAACCTCTAAAGGGTGTGATGATTTTTGAGGGCTGAGCAAATGAAAATGCCTGGAAGAGGATCTCCTTATCACTACTGGGAAATGTTTTCCTTCTGCTGACTGGTGTGCACAGAGACAAAAAAGCAAATGGAGCTGAATAACAGGAAAAAGCCTGTTCAGCTCACCAGTCTTCATCAAAATGGGAAAAGTCACTATGGCATTCTTTGATTAATATCCTCTTTATTTGGATTCCAGGACTCAGTGTCCAGAGTGTCAGGAGAAGCCAGAACTGACAAGTTTCTGCACCTGCCTCACTTGGCACACCTGAGGTTTAGCAGAGCAAACCGGGACACCAGCGAGCAGCTCTCAGTTCAGACCTCACTCCCTCCACACTCCGGACCATTGACTTGATTGCCCTGGGGAAGGGATGGGCACAGCATGTGGAAACAACTCAGAAACAAAGCAATTTGGATAAAAACAAATCCTAGGACAGATTTTCCCCAGTTTTCATAGTCATGCACTTATGTGAGTAACCAATATACAGATCTGAGTTTGTACAGTCCACTATGTTCACTTTGCATTTTTTTGCCTTTTACAGCTACTTCTGAGCAGCTGCATGAGCTGTCCCAGCTGGGGCTGGATAAAGGCATGTGTCCTGGATCAGTAGTGCATCTGCCACCTCAACTGAGCAACCAGCAGTTCAGCATTAACTCTGAATGCCGGGGTGAGGAATTGGCCTGGCGTGGCTCAGTGGAGTGACACAAATATGTTTATTTCCAAATATTTGAAACGTGATGTGTAATTTTCTAGTGCCTTAAACTTGAGTTCCTCAATAATTTAGTAAAATTTTTAAAAATACAGTTTATTCTCAGTGCAATGTGTTTAGCTACAGAGTGTATTACATCAGAGTAACTTTGAATGTGAAAAAACATGTTAAAGTAAAATGAGATTTTGTTCATCAATGAGCTAGATAATGCCTTAAAATGTTTGCAAATTTTGCTTGCCTCTGCTTTTCCAAGTTTTCTGGAGAGAAACCAAAAAAGCATTTTAGAATTTTTAAATTGTACCAAACCAAAATACTTCACATACTGTGATTTGTTTGAACTTTATAGACCGATCTCACTTTCCTTGTCTGAAAACAATAAAACTGATGTTTTATTTTGCTTTGAATTTTCTGAAACAGAAATTCCTTCCTCAAACGTATTTCTGGGAGCTAACTTGAGAGAATTAATTTGGTTTGTGCAGTTTCTTGACATTCACTGTTACATTTGTATCAAATGCATAATTGATTAAATCAAATGCATGAATAGACTTTTTTAAACAAGGGCAGGAATACTGCAAGTTTATGAAATCTTAATGTAAGACTTGGAATGAAAAATGAGAAGCATGACTTTTAGCATGACTTTAGCTCTGGGTTACTTATCTGTAGGGTAAAGTGAGTGGAATTGGTCATGTAATTTCCGTTATTGGAAATACTAATTTTAAACTAATCCAGTGGCTATAGAACACTAGGTGCCAAATTTTATACCAAGTAGGGCACATGCAAAATTTTTAATACCTTGCCTTCAAACTCAAAACATAAAACATCATAAACCTTTCCTACATTTTTCCTGAAATAAATTACAGCAAGCCTGTTCCACTCTATAAACAGAGAAAATGTAATGCTGTAGGTTCAGTCAGTAACCTATGTTCGATCTCTCTGGTGGATGCAGGTTGGAACCAATGTTGAATTCAAAATGTCTCTTGATAGATGGGAATACATTCAGTCTTTCACACTTGTGAAAGCATTGGAGGTCTGATAATGACTCTTTCTCCACTAGAAACAGGTGAAAGAAGTTGGTGTTGCTGCCCCTGCTCACTCAAGTTTGTCTCTTTGCGTGTTGGTTCTGGCCTGTGTGGTCCTGCCTTCATTTGCAAGCTCAAACAGACTGAAAATTCTCCTGTTTGTGGAGCCTCTCTTTTAAATTCATGTTCCCTTTCCCCCTCTCCACTGCATGGCATCTGGAGTAGTTTAAGTCCAAACCTGCACAGGTGGCCTTTCAGCCACGTGCTGTGAAGAGCATTCTGAACGTGGATACAGGAATGTTTTGTACTGTAATAACAAGGTTTTGCACAGTGGCTTTGTCCTGCAGCATGTTGCACAGTCCTGGATAACACACCCTTCCATGCAGGAGAGGGGACTGAGGTGTCACCAGGGGATACACTGTAAAGGAGCACACCTACTTACTACTTGAAAACTTGCATTTCAGCCAGTGGTAAAGCAGCTTCTGCATTTGGACAGTGGACTCTGTGCTGGAGCCAGTGCTGGGATCTGCATTTCCAGGAAGAACAGAGGGTGGGGGTGGTGTGTGTGGGTTGTCAGGATTGTGGGTTAGGAACACAGAAATGTTTTGTGGCCAAGGGTTTCCTAAGCCTCAAAATAATACAAACACTGGACTTGATTATGTAGGCACAGAATTCTGGGATAGCTTGTCTGTTGTTCCTGGAGGTAGGCTTGACCTACCATTTTTTACCATTTCTAGCACTTAGGAATATGCTGATTTAGTCTGGGCAGCTGTTTATCCTGGTAACGGCTGGCTCTGTGTGTGCTCGGTTGTGTCAGTTCTCTTCTGCCTGATGTTATGGTGATAAAGCTGGAGGTTTAGTTCCCCTTTCTGACTGTATTGCATGTATATAACACTGATTCATGAGATGGGAAATCCAGCTTTGCTTAATTAGACAAATTAGATGCAGTAAATGTTGCATTTGTGGTTGGTTTGAACAAAGCAATGTAGTTCAGCTGTTAAAACACAGCTCCCACCTACTTCTCAGTACCAGTGTTAGATGGCCTTTAGTGTTCGTTCCCCTTCTCTTATAAAGGTAGTTTTTGCGATGGCTTAGGATCAGGTGTTTCTTGCTGTCAGTACATTGTAAGAATTAATATCAAGAGTTTTGAATGAATGTAGTGCTGATTTATGTGTTCTGTTTTGTTATCAGCACATCAAGCAGTGACTGTCCCCAGAACTCCCAGGTGAAACAGCTGCATGTGGCTTGAACTTGCTTTTTGAATCATTTGCAAACTTTGATTTTGGGGGCTTTCATCTCTTTGGAACTTGTGTTTTCAAAGCCCATAAGAATTTGTTTTCAGAGTGTCTCAAATTTGAAAACAGAAGTTTTACTGCTCTTTGGAGTCAAACCCCTCAATTTCACCAGCTCCCTGGCTAATGGCTGACCAAAACTAAGGACTCGGTTTTCTCCCTTCCACTGGTTTCTGCAGAGCAAAACTTCCAGGAAGAGGAAAACCACACCTGAAATTTTTAGGGCTGAGATGCTCAGCTGGTCAAAGAAAGTAAGTTTTACAGTCTTGGAAAAAACTGCGTCCTGAAAATACTCCCATTTGATTCTTTCACGAAGATTATTTAGTATTTCCCAAGTTTCTATTGTTCATGTCCGCAAAGGAAGGTTCATCTGGCTTCTGTAATTAGTTAAGTTTTAAAACTCAGCTTTTGGATGAGGCAAACCAGAATATCAAGAAAGGATATGAGTTACCTAAAAGGTCTGTGACACTGTGGGGAACTAATGAGTCCCACTTCTGTGTTTTAGCCACCTGGCCAGTCTTCCCCAAACTTTTTTATTTTCTATTTGGGATTAAAATGTATAGAATTGGAGGTCTTGGTGCTTTTTCCAATTGCTTTACCAACAGCTTTTTCTATGGAGAATGACCATGTGTAACTGTACCACCCTTCCAGAAGCTGTGGTCAGAATTACTGAAAGTACAGACATGGTGATCTCTGATCTAAGGTCATTTCTCTCTCCCTCCTTCTCCCTCTCTGTCTCTCCCAGCTTGTGGGCATAGTAATTCTGTGACATGGTTTTGGTTTCTTTCATGGAAGCCACAGCTTTCTTGAGAGAACTGAGTTCTCTGTCAGCTCTTCTCATTTTTCAGTCTGACTCAAAATGTACTTTAGTTTTGAAGCTATTATAGGGCAGTAAAAGACATTTTATACAGATTTTCTTTTTGTTACATTAGTTATTTTATCACTTTATGTAAGGCAGTAGTACTAGCTGAGGTAATGAAAACAAAGGTATAAGATTTTGTTATCCACATAAAATATATCTAAATGACATGTAAAGAAATGTGACTGGAAATTAAGATGTTATCTTTGTTACTGACATGGTAACATTTTTTTTCCCTACAGTAACTCATTTTAAGCCATTGCTACATTTAACAAGTGTACAACAAGAGCTTTAAACCATCTTCCTTGTTGATCACAATGGACAAATATACCAAGGTAAATTGCTGAATCAAGACAGCTCTCAGATCTTGTTTTGCAAGAGCACCTGCAGTGTATGGATTAATGGATTGAAGTGACATAATTAAATGGATTGACAAATATTTAATACTAAGAATGAGAAGTGTATGTGCCAGGAAATAAATATCAGTACCAGAGTGGCATAGAGGGACAGAATTTTGCCAGTCTGTGGCATAAATGAAGTTTTATTTCTTCTTCCATGTGTGATTTCCAATACTGTGTCAGCTACAGCCAGTTCAAACCCCGATACCTGGCTGTGCAATGTATCTCAGTGAGATCCCATCGCACCAGTGTTGCTCTCCCTCCTGTCTGTCCTCTTTGGGCTACAGAAAGATTTCCTGAGAAGTTCAGTATGTTGGCTTGTCTTACAATGCTTTAAATGATCAGGATCCTGTGTGTTGTTACCACAGTATAATGTCACTATCCAGGATACCCGGGAACAGAGCTCTCCAATGTCTAAAATGCATAAATAGATCAAGAAAGGCAGCAAGAAAGCAATTCTTGGTTTTCTTCCTCTCTTCATTTTTTGCTTTCTTTTAACCATGAGATTTTCTGCACTTTTCATTGCAGGAAATGCCTTCATTTCTCTTCCGTTTTTCATTTGTACCCCGAGGTATGCAGCGTGTATCTCAACCAGCCCTGCCTTTGGTACTCCTTGGGCTCCTTGGGAAGTTTCAAGCTCTGGTGTTGTTTCATCTGGCTAATGAGCAAGAATTTGGTGATTTTTCGTCAGCATACTGCAATGCTCTTGATGCCTTTTCGCGGGTCCTAAAAGTATGAGCTAGACACAGTTAGGTGATGAAAAGGGGTTATCTTTATAAGGATCCTTACAGTACACAAAATGCCAGATGGAAAGCGCCGAACATGCACACGTAACATAAAGCAGTTACAGTTTTTATATGTTTAGCAAAGTAGCATAACTGACAAGAATCCCCAGTTAGAGACATAGGTGATGAGGTAATTCCTCCCTGGTTCTACCCTTTTCTGAAACCGTCCACTTTGTTTATGAAAATGTGTCTCGAAGAGCTGGTTTCAACCTTGGCTCCCAGAAAGCCTAACCTTGGATCCCCAGGGCCTGGAGCTGCTAGGGAATTTATTTTGTCTTTCTGTCTAATAGAATGGTAGATACAAATACAATAATAGGCTACAGAGGGCTCTGCTTGTGGCTGTGCCACCCTTTGGGTGATGAATGTTTTGTTTTCATTGTAGCC
>VYZQ01038519.1:12448-31965 GCA_013400655.1 Mystacornis crossleyi
ATGAAAATGTGTCTCGAAGAGCTGGTTTCAACCTTGGCTCCCAGAAAGCCTAACCTTGGATCCCCAGGGCCTGGAGCTGCTAGTGAATTTATTTTGTCTTTCTGTCTAATAGAATGGTAGATACAAATACAATAATAGGCTACAGAGCCACAAATATATATGTAAAGAATATAGAGAATATATAAAGGCAAAAAAGGCAAAAATCAATTTGGCATCACTCTGAATAGTAACACTAAGAGACACTGAAATACAGATTTTAGACAAGGTATTTTAATATGTATCCTTTTAAATTTCGTGATCTCTTTTATCTGACAGAAGTTTAGAGATGACACTTCTCTTGGTGTTTTTTTTTTTCTTATACAGCTAGATATATATTAACTATCTATTTAAAAGCAGAAGAAACCATGGTAGAAGTACAACATGAGACTAAAATCAATTACTTCAAAATTAGAAAATGTTGTGAGTACTTTTGCTTGAGCACATGTGTACCAGTGCTCCTTCTGGAGTATTCCATTGCTGCTTCCTTTGCTAGGCTCTCACTGCTAGAGCACAGTGAACAAGCACTGCTGAACTGATGTTTTGGGCATGTGGTGGAGACTTTCCCTCGTGGCTTAGTTGGGTCTCTGCATTCTCTTGCTCCAGGTATCAAGCAGCATCTGAACAACCCCTGACTTAAAGGACGTTCTCTGGATTAGTTAAAATAGAAAATGCGAAGAAACTTTGTCTGAGGGAATCGCTACCTTTAACACCTAAAGCAAAAAGTGATCCAGATGTCAGAGACAGATATGTGTAATCAAATAAACATTATAAATAATAAAAGCATGCTCAAAGGAGCTTCCCTTTTTTTTTTTCTGACAGACATTGTCCTTTGATGGAAGACCAGAGAGTCAGGGGCTGGTTGTTTGCTTCTATTTGTTCTGTGGGGTTTTTTCCATATTAAAGTAGGGGATTATTTTCTAGGAAATAGAGCCACCACATAGAGAACAGTAGCGTGGGTTTGTTATAAAATGGAGGTGCTTCTTCCAGTTACTGATAGGGCTTCTTTTGGAAAACCCCTTTTGTTGTATTTGAAATCAAAACACACAAAGTCTGAAATAATGCATTCACTTGGGAATGCGTACAGGCTGCGATGTTCCTGTGGAACGACCTCTTCACCCTCTTTATTGATGTTGCTTTTATTACACGCTTGTAAGTAACACTTTGTCATGTAACAGCCTTTCTGAAAAGCCAGCAGCAACAATTAGCACTTTCCATCTCCTATCCTTTTAAATATCTAGTTCAATCAAGAAAGAACTTAAGAAGTTCAAGGAAGAATGGAAGCTGGGAAGCTTGGTTTCACTTTGGATGTGTAAGTGGATTTTTTCTTCTGAGGAGTACCCTGGAGCCTTTCCCTCAGTGAGGGCCACGAGCAGCTTGTCCCTTTATCCAAGTCATCCTTTTCCATGAAACTTTGTAAAAACTTAATGACATTTCCTTCTCCGACAAATTTGATTGAAGTTATCCAATGGGTTAAAAAATTACTGATACCATTCATTAAAAAGGAACTAATATACGTATGTATAAAAAATGCTCAGTATGCTTGTTTCAGTCTTACTTTCTCTGGAAAACGGGCCAGAAATCTCTCCCTGGTGCCAGTTCTGGGAAAGTCTTTCACACAGAGATTTTTGTACTCATGTAAGTAATTTTTGCATCAGATACTCTGACTTCAGCAGTGTAACTTAAACCTTCCAGGCTCTCTCTGATGTTGGTGCCTGTCCGTTTGCTTAGAAAAGCTTGGATAGGGCCTGATCAGAGAAAAAAAAAGCAGAGGGGAGGGAAAAAAGACAAACAGAGCTCATCAATTGCCCTGACTACTATGTCATTTGAAAATGCATTAATAAATTGGGAGAATTGCCTAATGGCATATTATTACAGAAGATTAAGGTGTTTTCTAGCCTATTATCTAATTAGGAAAATCAAGAATGTAATAATCTGACATTGAAATTCTTGGTTGTCTCTAGACAACCAATTCTTGGTTGTCTCTAGACCTATACGACATACCTACCCTGAGAACTTCTACAGCTAAGAGAGCTTAGACACTGAGCAGTACCCTCAGAGCGAAGCGAGGAGATTGGCTGTGTGTCACACACACCGTGTGCAGTGTGCTGAAAATGCCTGGGGCTCGCACCATGGCGTTCTGGAGAAAGAAATCGAGGCAGTTAAAATTGTTGCAGCTGTGAGTTGAAGATATTTACACAGGGCCCCTGTGGAATGTTCGTCCTGGTGGTTGTGATGGCAGTGAGGTGGCTGTGGATCTTTAGTAAAATAATAATTTATCTGACTTCCAATATTTTTTCATTTCTTTTATTGTTGTTGATAAGGGTGAGAAGCAAAGAAAAAACAATCCAGAGGTGTGAGAATTCAAATTGTCTTTATTTTCCTATGTACCCCAGAGGGTTTTCAAGGCATTCTGCCCTTTTTTGAAGTGGCTGACCTTCACTTTTGACAAAACTTCTAGGGCAGATAAGGAGGCTTCATGACACCTTCAACCAACTGAAATATTTCCAGGCATCAGAACAAAAACCAGAACAGTAACCAAAGAAAGTGAGTGAAATGATGAGTAGCAGTCCTAAGGATGATTGTCATCAACAGGAATTAGTCTGTCTTGGGACTGGAGGAAAACGAAGGTTTCTCAAGGAGAAGGTCTGTAGTATGTTGGTGTTTTAAGTGGCAATGTGTAAAGCTTAAATCTTAGTGGAGTCACCCTGGTTGATTGTGAGTCTTCACCCACTCATCCAAACAGGCGTAAAATGACTGTACTAAAAGAATTGGTGTTTCTTACTGGGAACTTTCTTGAGGCTTGGTTGCAACTCTTGAAAAAGTGACGGCTGGACGGGGCAGGGCTTGGATGTGTGCCTGACCAAGGCTTTGGGGTGGTGAAGTGCGCTCTGAGAGCAGCCCGGATGACTCAGGAGCCTGTGCACAGCCAGCCGTGTGCCTTGGGTGACAACCTTGATTCTCACAATTGACTTGCACCGGGACTAGACATTGAAGCAGTTCTGTTTTGTTCTATTTTTACTTTTCTCTTTTGGGGCAGCCCCCCTCCCCCTTCCTTCTAAACTGTTTTTTTCCATTCAGTTGAGTCTCAAAGCCTGTCTCCTGCTTGTCTTGAACAGCTGGAATGGCTCTGGACTGAATGAGCAGGCAAGGAGCATGACTTGGTGGGACCCTGGAAGAATCTCAGCTTCCAGAAGGAACAACCTGTCTGTCTCACCTGTGATGCTGGGAGCCAGGGACATTTAACACCACCTCAGATGGCTGTCTGCAGCCTGCCTCTGGGACTGTGGCTCCTGCTGCTTCTCTGGGACGTCCAGACAGCCCCACAGGTAAGGCAGGGGGACACCAGGATCCTGCAGCTCCTCAGGATGCAGGAGCCTTGTGAGGTCTGGGGGTACCTGGGGCTGCAGGGCCATCCTGTCCTTCAGCTGGATGTTGGGGTGGGTGTCCAAAGAAGCACGGTTTGTGCAACACAGGGGAATAAAGGTGGGGAGCAGAGTTCTCAGGAGATAAAGGTATAAAGCAGAGCAGCCAGGAGAGTTTGCTCTCTCTGGGGTCTTTAAAGGCAGGAGCATGGGGTATGAACTATGATCTGCTGCAGCTCCAGGCACATCACAGCTAGGAAGTGAGGAAAGGTTTGATGGGGTGGGGGGCTTTTATTTTTACTTGCGTGCTCAGTGACAGGCATATTCCTTGCAGAGCTTGGTTCAGAGGGCTGCTGCCCACTCTGCTGATGCAAGTCAGGAGGGGCAAATTGAAAGGTGTAGAGGCTAAACAATAATAGACCTTTCTCTTTACACCCCCCCCCACCCTACTGACACTGACTTCCTCATGAATCCACCACTATTTCTGAATCAAAAATCAATTTAAATAGATACAGGCCACTAGCTGCACTCAGCTGATGCTGTAGATGCACACCAGCTCCCCATTCCAATTTTATCAGCTCTTGTGGGTTTGCTTCCACCCCCACACTGCCACTTACCCCCTCCTCCTGTGGATCTCATGGCAATGAGCCCTCAGCACCTGGCACAAATCCAGGTGATTTCCCTGACTGACACTTAGAAATACACATTAGAAAAAAAAAGGTCAGGCTCAGAGACTCTGCACAGGTAAAGTCAAGTAGGTGAGTGACTGCATGGAGTGTTGGCTCGGAAATGAGCCATTTTCCCTTACAGTGGAAATACAAGCATATATTAGCCTAAGACACCTGTCTGTACACTGTAACTGAAAAATCCAGCACGTCACTTGGGCTGCCAGATTTTTTTACAAGACACTGACTCCAGTTAGATCTTTGAAAATAACCAAGTCCTGTACTCTCTTCATAGACATTTGAAAAAGATCCTCTTGGTTCTTTTGGAAAGAGTAGGAGTTTGCTCTTGTGTCTTTAGTTGTAAATTCCCCTCCTACATTGCAGGTTTGCTTTACTATCCCCAGGCTATCTGTCCTGCCACTGTCTCCTTCCTGAAAAACAGAAGGATAAGTGTTCTGTGGGTTTGGAGCCTGTAAACCTTGCTCACCAGAGGAATATTTGGGAAGGGCATTCAGAGAAGCTTGTCCAGCCTGCTGAATGCAGGCTGCTTTAAGAGGAAAGCCAGTTAAAAAAAACAAAGGATGATATTTTTTCTCTTTGACATCACTTTTGGTGGTTTGTTCACAAAATGAAAGGGGCAGAGAGAAAATTTGGTTTTCTGATACTCACTGTCAATATTCAGACTCACTGTAAAATTATCAGTTACCTGGAATAAATACACAGGACTTGTAAGGGTAAGCAACTGGCTTTGCACTGTCCTTCTGCATTGCCTCTCTCACAGCAATACTTGCTCCTACTGCTAGTGGAGTACAAGTGATACTGTCTAATGTGAGCAAGTCACTGCTTACTGGTCATATTTTTAAACCATATTCCATCTTACCTCAGCTCACAGTTTGGGCTTTGTTTCTTTTTATATTCAGAGAACTCTCTGTTCTTTGTTGATAATGTCTTTAGTATCAAGCAAATGAAGCTTGACTACTTGAAGCTGTAGATGATCAGCTTTTTCTGTACTGTCAGAATTTGGATAGAAGCTTGACAGACAGCTAACTGTTTTGCTGCAGTATTAGTCAGTTCTAGAATAGCCACTGCTTGTAGATTTTTTTTTTTTTACGGTAATATGCTTTCTTCCTGACTTACAGCTCATTTGTAGCAAGCCGATTTCTTACTCTGCCTCACAATCACTTTTTCTCTATGAGTTCAAAAGACCATAAATAAATGAGTCAAACCTTGTCCTGACTGAATTGCAGAGTAGCCCACTGAATTCAGCACCTCCTTCACAACTGCCATTATTTAAATTGGAATAGCAAATATTTTTGTAGAAATAAGTGAGCGAAAAAGCTATAAAAAGCCTGTTTTCTAAAACAAATCCTCTCAAGCAAGAGTTGAAAAACCCAAATACTTCTGATCTATATGTTTGCTTTATTTAATTGGTCCTTGATCTGCAATGCATTCAGAAAAGAAAAAAAAATTCTTGACCTGCTGGGCCACTGAAAACTAAACCAGTTCATCCCTGTGCATCCTGTCACAGAGCAGTCCAAGCAGGATAGGAATTGTGGTCTTTCCTTTCACAGGATGTATTCCAGCTCCTGCTAAATCCAAAACCTTTATTTGAAGAGCGAGTCAGAGAGAAGGATAAAGACCTACTGTCCACCAGAGCCAGATGCCTTACTCTGATATGTCTGTGGTCTTCCTTGAATGTTAAAGGGGTTTTTTATAATACACATTAACAAACAAAAGTGTAAATTCTAATGACAATAGCAGATGGTTTGGGGATAAAACTGGTATTTCTTCATTGACCGCTTAAAGAATGCCAGGGACTAACCTTCCTGCTGAGTTAAGAGCAGAACTTTGCATCATTGTGTTGCTGTTACAGGTCACACTAGGAGTCAAACAGCTTTAGGATTTAGAGGGAAAAAGATGACAAGAATGGGGGTATGGTGACTGATGCTGAGCATTGACATGAAAGTTATTTATCACTGAAAGGATCTATACAAATTTTTATACTCATGAAACACCCCTGCTGAACAGATGGTGACTTATAGGCATTTTGCGGGTAGTTATGGATTAGAAGCAGTGGGGTCTTCAAGAAAGTGGTTTCTCACTCACAGACATCCTGCCATGATTTGTTAAAATGAATTCCTTTCACAGAAGAGCACTTTGGGTTTGGCTCAGTAGCAGTAAAGGTGGCTACAAAGCTGTGCTTGTAGTTGGACACTTGGCAGCAGCATTTGTTGAGGAGCCAGGGATGATGTGTATAATGTCGGTGGCAGTAGTGCAGAGCTGCCCTCCCGTGGAAAGGGGGAAAATAAGGTTGAGTACTCTCTCATATGTATATCTGCATAATTTGTTTAGCATGTAGGCCTAGTTCATGCAGTGATTTATCACTGCACTACCACCATAAATCCATAATCAGAATGTGCACTGCTGTAACCAGGAGCAGAATCTAATACTAAACTCCTGATTTTCATATTCTTGGCAAGGTAACTTCTTAAAAAGCTGTTCTCTCACATTTTTACACAGACACTATTCCTTTATTTAAACCCCAAAACGGACAATTAAATAAGCTGTAAGCTTATGTGCTGCATAAGTAATTCAATAATTCAAGGGTTTGCACCCTTGTTTAAAAATCTGCTTTATTTGCAGCCAGAGTTGGTTGCCCTGGAGAACCAGGAAGAGAAAATCAGGTATTTGTGGTGATTTCCCACAGCTCTTGCAGAGAAGCTAATCCAGGCTGATTTAGCTACAGCCAGGATGCCATTGTTTCTTAAATTTTCCTTATAAAACCAGTTAATTCATTAAGTAACTCACGACTGACCTTTCGTGTTGTGACTGGTCATTTCCTCTTGTTCCATTTAGGCTTGGAGTGTCTGCCTGGCCAGGGCACCCCTGCACACAGGCATGAGGAGATACCACTTCCTTTTCCTCCAGTCTAGGGCTTCCTCCTCAGAACAGGAAAACAGCGAGTGCACCTTTGTAAATGTGGTTTGAGTCAGGCTGAGCAGGCAGAAACAGCCGCTCTTGCCTCTACAGCCAGATACAAAATGTGCTTGTGGGGAAGCCCAGCAGTTGCAGTGCAGGGATGTGTCATTTCTCAGTTCTGTTACTGGACCTCGATGAAATTTAATGGCTTCAATATGTTTCTATTTCTTGTTCTTCTGTTAATTTCCTCCTTGACTGAAAGTTCCTGTTTTCTGATGGAAGTAAATCATTTCTGTATTTTGTGTATATTAAACAGGAGAAAAGGCTGTGAAATGAGTTAGGTAGTGAGATTCTGCACAGTGCGTAAAGGCAACAGGCGACAGCAAGTATTATTTCAAAGACCAGTGGGAAATTCATTGGCAGAAAGTGAGATGTAGAGTTTCTGAAATATTTAACTGCTCTACCAGTATTGTGTGGGAAAATATCTGGGGAATCTGCTTATTGATTCTTTACCAAAAAAACAAGAATCACTTCATACCTTCTAGTAAATACTGAACATGAAAATCAGATAACATCATTTTTAGGGGATTCTTAAGGGAGATGCGAAATTCAAAAATCAGATTTTCTCATCAGAAGACTTGTAGCACTGTAATTTCCCAGAGCATGTAGTGGCCCAGCCATACAAAAACAAAGTCTTATGATGTGCTTCTTGTTACAAGCTATAGCTGGGTCTCATTTTCTTAGCTAATATCAGAACTATTTTATGGTGGTTTTTTTTAACTAAACAAATACTGGTTATATAGTGATGAAAGGTTATTTCTGTAAACCTCTGGAAACTCACAACAGAAGTGGGATCAGTTGTTTGAACAAGGGCTTCATCATGTGCGTATTTGCAGCATTTTTTCAAGGCAAAATCCTCTTGTAGGATTTGTCTCTAAATGATAAGTAAAATAATGTATTGGTTTATAAGACACTTAGGTTGCTAAATTCAAACATTATGACTACATAAGTAACAGAAAACTTGTATGCTGCAAACAGGAATGACCTCTGTGGATTACACCATATCTACGTAGATTTCGATGATGCTGAATATGGTATCACCTCTTACTCCAGCACACACAGAGCTGGGAATCTGTTACAGATGTAAGGGATTTTGTTCCTTTCCTTAAAAAATCCTTAGCTCAAATTAGCATGAAATAATTTTAAGACAGTGATTTTTTTCCTTTTTTAAAAATTTGCTAACTGCTGCAGTATTTCTAAAGAAAATGCAGACAATAATTTAAAGACAATCTCCAAAATTGCTTTGGAGATATTTGAATTTTCGAAAAAGCTATGGGCTTTTCCTTACTATCTGCAACTGCAACTACTATCTGCTTGAGACAGGCATTGGGACCTGCTCTAGAACAGAATTAGTTATTTTCTAATTGTGTCTTTTGTCTCTTTCAATTTCTAGACATTATTAACCCCACCTCGTCCCTGTGATACACTTGAGAATTGGTTCTATGATGAAACTTCACAAAGCTGCTGTTACCAGTGTCCCCCAGGTATGTTTATAATTCAGTCAAATTTACATGAAGCCCTTCTCATGGAGGCAGTAGGAACCCTGTGTATCTGCAGAGTTGAATTTTGTCCCTGAAGAAACGGGCAGTTTCATGAATCACTGTCTAGTGTGGCTCCAGATGTGAATCTCTTCTCCACTGTCCTGCTCCTGTGTAGTCTGCATGCAAACCAGATAACATGATAGAATTTATATGGGGTTTTATCACTTCACGTGACACCGAAGTAGCCAGGTCAAAGAACTCATTTCAAACTTGCTCCTGGGTGTGAATTAGCACAGTGAAATTAGGCTAAATGAGTCTCTTCTCGGAGATTAAAAACATAAAATGAAGGTATGGAAAATCTGACATTATTCTCATAGTCACAACCATTTAGAAGGTGTCTCACATGAGGGAGGGAGCAGGCCCTTGTCAGGGGACACAGTAAGCTGTGCTAAAAGCTCGGTGTGACTCAGAGGCACATGAGGTCAGCACCAGGAAACACCGTGGTGAGATGAGTTCTGGAAATGTCTGAAACTGTCCCTACTGGCCAAAAACCCCTCAGTGGGTGGGCATTTTGTGCTACTTCACCACCATCTGTATCTTCTTACAGAAATATTTTTCATTTTTCTTAAAGGAAATTTCTGACCTGTATTTGTGTTCTGATGATACAAGGGCTTTAGTGTTTGATTGCCAGCATTTGCATCCAGTTCCATCAGGATTCCCACGGGGACATTCTGTACTGCTGGCCGCACCACTAGAGTCCTTCAGAAGTTGTATGTGTAAACCAGAGCAAGGGATGGAGAAAATAGTCCCATAAAAGAAAAAATGGGTGGGGGTGTGACTTTGACAGCCCCAAGAAAAGCCCTTTTCTTCTTCAAAACCATACTTTGCCAAAGCTCCTGTCATGAGGGATATCATACTGAGGCTGGGGGAGAAGCAGAGATCTGATTTACACCAGGCTGCAATGAGCCTCCAGTATCCATCAGTTCACCTTTGCTGATTCTTTATCACTACATCCTCATGTCAGTCCTGGACTACTCCACAATAAAAGTTATGAGAATCCTTTTTCATCTTAATCATCCACTACTCCTTCAAGCAATAACCTGTTCATATCTGCTACTAACTCAGCTGCTCACTGCAGAGAAAGAGGACCTTTTCTAAAAGTCCTTTTAATCAAAAGAAGGAATGAAGGAAACATGAAACCCAGTTCCCTGGGAACTTAGTAATGGCAGGACAATGGCCCTCATGGAGACTTGGTTGTCTTTTCTGTCAGCTGATGACTTGCCATCTGCCCATTCCATAGCAGTCCATTCCAGCTGGGATTATGTCCTGGCCCTGTGCCTTAACACTTGAATGGGAAAGGCAAAAATGTCCTAGAGAAACCAAATGACTCAAGAGAAGACTGTGGTAATGTGTCTAACAGGTAAACAAACAGACAAGAATATTTCAGGATGGTCTTCTGCCCATTCTGAATAGCTATCTTGCTCATTTTGCTCTTTTTTTCTCCAGGCTATGTTAAAAAGAAAGCATGTCCTCGGGATCCAGTTGAAGATTGCATGACATGTGGACCTGATCAGTATGTGAACAATGCATCCCAAAAGCCAAGATGTGATGCCTGTGTGTCATGTTCAAAAGGTTTGCTTTTCCCCACACACACCTCACAGTTATATTCTCTCTCTGTATATTTTATTTACACTTAATTTGTATTTCATTCATTTAGAATTTCCACAGCAAAATTATCCATCCTTGGATACTGAGACAGCAGAATATTACCTTGCACATAATCCATGTTACTTCCTGTGTACCCTGGGAGTACCTAAAAATTCTCTCCTCCAATGCTATCCCAGTCTGGTTTCTGCTTTCTATCTTATATTACAAGCCATTATCTATAGGCTTCTCTAATTATTCATGACTTAAATTACCATCATGTGGCTTTAAACTGAAAGAGGGCAGGTTTAGATTAGACACTAGGAAAAAGTACTTCCCCTGTGGGGGTGGTGAGGCCCTGACACAACTTGCCCAGAGAAGCTGTGGCTGCCCCATCCCTGGCAGTGTCCAAGGCCAGGTTGGACAGGGCTTGGAGCACCCTGGGATAGCAGAAGGTGTCCCTGCCCATGGCAGGGGGTGGAATGAGATGAGTGTTAAGCCCATCTTCAACCCAAACCAGTCTGTGATCATGAAGAGGGACAGCGTCTTTTTCTGCTTCCTGAGCCTTAAAGCTGGTGTTGCTGAGTTTTGGCTCTGCTTTACATTTCCCTTGCAAGGTGATCCTTTGTTACTGCATCTGTTTCTTGCCCACAGAGCCTGACCTTGTGGAGAAGCAGCCCTGCTCCTTCAATTCCAGCCGCGTGTGCGAGTGCCGGCCCGGCCTGTTCTGCCGAACGAACGTTACCAACACCTGCACACGGTGCCAGCACCACTCTGCTTGCAAGCCTGGGTTTGGAGTCAAAATCAGGGGTAGGAATTCCTACCTGTCCAGTTTACCTTTCCTGGTCCTGGCCATAGGCCTGGACCGGATTCATTTTACTTGGTCAGTCCTCAGTCATTATTTTTATTCAGGCACCTCAACAAATGATGTCACCTGTGAACAGTGCCCTCCTGGGACCTTCTCTGATCAAAACTCCAGCACTGACATCTGCAAACCCCACACAAAGTAAGTCTGTGCTTCTCTAATGGGACTGACTAATTAACTGAAATTAATAAAGGATTAAATAGGATATGTCACTTCTGGTGCAAAGTATACAAATTCATCTTAGAAGCAAGGGAACTGCTTTGGGCTCATGTGCAGAGGTTAGAAAGCCTCTCTTTGTACCTGTTGCACAGCTCTGGGCTGGAGGAACAAGGGAAGGAAGGAATCCCACTTGCCTCATTTTTATTTACTAAATACAGTGGAATTGCACACCTGTGTGAGTAGCAGCTTTGCATCCAGGCCAAGAATTAATGCCACAGGCATGAGAAGAAGGTTAATGACTTCTACACTGAAAGCAATAATTGCAGGTGGTACAAAAATGACCAAGGAGATGTTTGTCACATGGAAAACACTTGTACCTTGTACCGTAGCAGTGATACCTGTTCTTTTTCATTCCCAGCTGTGCCAAGTTGAACAAAGTAACGCTAAGGAAAGGAAATGCCACACACGATCAAGTTTGCCTGGACCATTTGCCCACCTACCTCACCTCAAGCACTTTGTCCATGAGATTCAGCAATGAAACAAGGAACTCTGACCTGAGGAGGTTTAAGGAGAACCTGGTGACCTCTGCTAGTGGTGACCTTTTAAGTGTCACAACAGCTGAAAATCCCAATTCAACTCCTGAGGAGAAAGCTCAGGCTGGCACTTCTCCCACCTCAGCCAAAGGGGAGATGACAACAGGAGGTAACAAAGACACAGCAGTTGCTCTCTCTAGCACTTTCTATTTGGAAGTGTCTTTGGTAAACACAATTTTTATGTGGGAACTTCCTGCAAACACCCTCTGACTTGTCAAATGATGTCTATGGTCCTATGTTCCAACACAGGATCTACTCAGGGTTTCCCCTCTGCCTTTTCTCAGCCTGTCCTGTGCTCCCTCTCTGTGCTGTAGGTGTAGTGCTTTGGGCAGTGGTTCTCTCTGTGACAGTGCTTCCTGGGGGCATGCTGATATTTTGGAAATGGAAGGTTTGCAAGAAGCGGATCCTCATCCTCAGAAGAAAGCGTGAGTTTTTCCAGCTGTAACACGTGATGTGCTGTTTGATCTGCCAGTATACTCCAAATGGGAACTCAAATATGGGGATATCTGTGGAGGTCATTGGGGAAGAGGATGTTCCCTACAGGCCAGATAAGAGTTTAAGGCAAGCTGCTCACCTAGGATGTTGGCGAACATGAAAGATGGAAGCAGCTGGGAATTTATGGAGGCAGGTGGGTGGGCAACCTACAAGTGGGGAAAGGGTAAACAGCTGTTTCTTCTCTCAGCACAGACACTAGTATTAAATTATACCTGAAGTGTTGTGTGAGTAGTTTTTGGTTCTGGGAACAGGACCGGGCTTTGAGCATGAGAGGAAGGGTGATTTTTACTGACACTGACTCCCCATAGCTTTGCCTAGAGTTACATGTGGGGTGTGCCTGCAGAACCACATTCCCTCTTTTATAGAAAGCAGGATGTGCACGTTGTGGGTTGGTTGTAGATCTGTGGCTGTGGTGAAGATGTTGGAGCCTGCAGGCTCCATGGTGAGTTTGACTAAATGAAAGGTTTCTTTTATCAGCACATCTGCATTCGGTCATCGCACACAAATATGCAGTCAAATCTCAAGGTGAGTGACTGATGAGCCAGCAGTGTCATCCTTATATCTGAAGAATAAGTGGATAGCTTAACGTGGGATTTTATTTTATAGAATTTTAATTTAAAAAGTGGAACTTTCTCACACCACATGTATGTTTCTGGTGCCATGCAAGAAGCCGGTCCTGTTCCTCCTGCACAAGCAGGGGACACGCTGGATGTGACCAGGTGCCACCAGATGGCACTTTGTTCCCACGGTGGCTGAAGGGCTGGGTGAGGTGTGAGTGCCGGAAAACGCCCGATTGATTTTGGGACAGTCAAATATGGGAGACATGTTCAGAAAAAAAGCCTGTCCAGATCCCATAAATGCAAACATTTTACCCATTTAGCTGATCATCTCTCAGCAATTCCACTTCCACGGACAGATCTATTCTCTGTTGTGTCAGATTCTCCTAATCACCACACAGCAGAGCTTTTTATACTCATTTGTTCAGGAATACATTTTAAAGTCTCTTTGCAGCTTAATTTTCTCAAAATAGAATTTTTTCTCCCTCACTTGCCTTACAGAATAGATTGCACGTCAGGGTGAAATTAGACAGTAGGTCTGAGACCATCTACCTTCATGGTGCTACAGAATGTTGTAGACTTCCTCCTCACCTCTCTTCTTTCTGCGGTGTTCCCTGGAATCGTTAATGAACCTATGCACAAAATCCCACCCCTTAATAATTATCTGACCATATGTTGAACTGACCTAACATGATAACCCAGTAGAAAGTTATTAACATTCTTTCACTTTTTTACTTTTTAATGAGCTTGTCTTGTCCTCATCTAGACCGTTTCATCAGTTCATTTTTTTGTAAGATGAATGCCAGTTGTGGTGTGGGGAGAGTGATGAAAAGGCTTTGGGACAGCAGGATCTCACAGTCTTGGCAGCAACCTGTTGCTTGTTCACCTCAGGAGTGTCATTTTGGTGTGCCCTTAGTTTTAAGAAACCATCGTGCCTGTGGGGTGGGCAGTGGAGTGGTTTAGGAAGTACATTGCTAGGTGAGCTTTCAGAGCATATATTAACATTCTTGTGATTGTGTGAGGTTTCTTCTGATAATGTTTTTACTTTCCATTGCAGGTTCTGATCTAGTGAACAAATGTGCAGTAAGTGTGAACAATATTCAAAAACAGATCACTTTCCATGCCAAAGTAAATGATATTATTTTCAAATGTCCTGTCCAAAAAGTGCCAGCCCTTTAGTTTGGACTTCCCTCTGGAATACGTAATCATTTAGGTGGGATGAGATGTATTAGGACTTGATACTTTCATGTCTTGGGCTGAGTTTAATGTGGTATTAAATAATGTGATGCTGCCAATCTTGCTTGTTGAGGGGATTTGGTTTGGTGTTAAGCCATCCATGGAGCATTCCATGAGACAAGATCTGAAATCATAGGATGAACATGTGTTTTCTTCCTTCTGGGAGAACTCTGTGTGTCAGTCGTAGTCACACAGATGGGATTTTCTTCTGTCTCCCTCCACATCCCCTTCCCTCTGCAGTGTTTGCATGACTGTGATATGGGTACACAGTGGGTTTGGTTTGTCATTCCTTCAGGACAAGCTCCTGGTGTTACAGTACAGTTTGCAGATGAACAGAACAAACATCAATATGGCAACAACAGAAAGCAGTTCCTCAGCTCCAGAAATCATTACAGCTCGGTTTGATCTCCCCTCTGTCAGTGAAATTACAGCCACTTTCAACCTCTGAGTCTCCTCAGTTTATTAGGCTTGTTACCTTTAAATGTCCAGATCTGCTAAACCACTCTTTAGACTGTTAATTTCTTCTTGTTTTTAAATGAGTTTGCTTTTAAACATTGTGCATCTGCACACACACACAAGATACTACTTTTTCCAGTCGCTCTGGTTGCAATCAGCTGTCATAATTTCAGGGCGTCATTGCTAATTCCTGAATTGTGAGGAGCTTCAATTCTTGCCTCTACAGTGAGTCAGACATGAGCAAGGGTTTTAAACTGCACATTTCAATATCTTTTTTTTTCTTTACCAACCTTGTGGAAACAGAAGAAGATCAGAACCACCAGAAGATTGTGATGCAGGACCTTTAGCCTCTTTTAGATTTTGGTTCCTCTTTGAAAGAACTGTTTGTAATTTATTATTTATGTATTAGATAGTTTGAGCTTGTTTCTTCTACCTGATGTTCTGCTGAGGCAATTACATTTTGAAGTTAAATCAGTTCAGCCTCTGGCTTGTTCTGTTCTTCCATAAGAGCATGATAGGTCTGCAAAGTCTAAGAGGTTGCTAAAATGTATTCTCTTCAGTGGAAATGAGGCACATTCCTGAAAATGTCATGAGAAATCTGTGAATTCAGCTTAGAAACGCTATTTTGAAATATGGTCTTAAGTGATGCAGGAGCCTAGTTTGAAGTTCCTATACCTGTTAGGTACTCCGGAATGTTTCACTCTCTGTGACAGTGGTACTGGGAAGTACATTCTCTTATCCTGACTGCCACAGGAGGAGTCTGTGGACCTATTGCAACGTCCAAAGTGTTTTTACACTCACCCCACTTCTGCTCTCCTGTTTGTATTCGCAGAAGATCGTACTGACCACTGAGAGTGGGCCAGAAGAGGAGGAGTTAATTGACAGAACCCTTCCTTTGGAAACCAACAATAACTTGGTATCCAGCACAGAAAAAGCACAGAGTCCTCATCGGAGTGTGACTGATGTGACACTGAGCAGTGGGAATGCCCCAGATTGCCCTGTGGATTCTCGAGTCAGAGACCACACAAATAACAGAATTGGTGAGTCTTGTTTTTTTTCCCCTTTTTTCAGATTTTCAAACATGACACATACTGTCATTCCAAGATTACTAGTAAACTGAAAAGTGTCCAAATCTCCTAACAAAGATTGGGCTGAATCTCCAGATCTTTGACACACAAATACCTATTCATTTGAATATAACACTTTCTTTTTCTCATGTTTGTCTTAGTGTCATGGGTTGACACCCCTCAAGGAAACAGAGCCAAAAGGAAGAAAAACCTGAAGAGCAGGAAGGGGTGTCAACCCATGACACTTAGTCACTATGAATTTGACAGAAAATTCCCTTCTTCCCCCTTTTCATTCTAGAAGATGTAAATTTTACTGAAGAAATGTGAATATGTCAGCTGGAAGATGATGCTGTAATACTGAATGAGAATTGTACTTTGCTATTGTTTTCTTCTCTGGTTTCATAATAATGGCCTGAAATGTGTCTTGCATGTGTTCCCATAAAGTCTTTGACCATGGCACAGGGTGGGAGATAAAGTCAGGCAAGGAGCTCATTCATCGGGGGAGAATTGTTACCTGTGACACCATCTGCATGGGATATTCTGGCAGTGCTTCCAAACCCAGTTCTGAGGTTATTTGAAGGTGTTATTTTTCATATTATAAAAACTGACCTTTCCTTACTAAATGCCCTTTCTGTTTTTACTGTGAGTGATGGATTGGGATGAATGTGATGATTTATCATATCCAAATATCTCCAAGCAATTGACCTACCGTGTCTGATGTGCAGCCTCCTTCTGAATTATGTGCAGTGGTGCAAGCCACTGAAAAGGCCTTATTTATCTTTCTGTGAAGGAGTAAGGCAACAGATTGGACCCAAGATTCATAAAATTTTGTAGTTTATTCTCAGCTAGAAAGAAACGGATTTCTTCGGTCCTGAGACCCCAGAACTTCTGTACAGTGCTGATCCTTACCCAGAGGTTTCTTTTACACTGTGTTGTTTCTTGAAACAGCAGGAGCATAAACCTCAGATCCTTCATATCTAGATCCCAATTATTGTTTCTTCTAACAGATTCTTGTGAATATCTTCTGCCTTTTCTGCCTTTTCTTTCTCCTGTAGTCCAACCTCTAGCTCAGTGGCTTAATCCCATGGAAGCTCAATCTACTTGATCTGAAATGCCAGAGTCCATGTTGCATGAAAAAGAGCCATCTCTGGGGCAGCAGTGACTGTTCACCATGCTCAGCACTACTTTTTTCCTTCCTCAGAAAAGCTCTACATCATGAAGGCCGACACTGTTATCGTGGGATCCGTTTCAGAAGTGCCCAGTGGCAAGAACTGTGCTGTTAGAGGATGTGAAAGTAACCTTGATGCCCAGGAAAGCATGGAAGAGGAACTGGAAATGCACTATCCAGAGCAGGAAACAGAGTCTTTTCCAGGGAATGATGTAATGGTTCCTGTGGAAGAGGAGGGAAAGGAATTTCACCACCCTACCACTGCCACTGAGAAGTGACAACCCACAGTGTGGGAAGATACAGAATCATCCAGTGTGACACTAAGGCTGAATTTATGACAAGAGAGGTAAACAGACTGTGCCTTAGATTATTGGGAAACTCCTGGAAAACACTGAAACACATTCAAACAAGGAGAGCTAGAACCTATTTCATCTAACAAATGAGAGGATCATCCAAACTGTTGTCCTTCACAGCTGACATCAAATATTTCTCTTTCTCTGTCTCCCAGTATCATACTGAAAAAAAATTTGAATCAAAGCTGCATAATTTAGAGGACATCTGGATGTCAGCTGACGTTTCACAGCTTGCTTTCTCAGTGTGAAGGAATGGATTGAAATCTATGTCTAGTTACTTCTATTAGCTGTGAAAATTCTGGCCAGGATTCTGAGTCAAGCTTGAGACTCAGCCATGTTTCTTAGGTTGTTTCTATTCCAATACTTCCAATTTTGTCATATATTTTGCAACATCCAGTATTTTCTCAAGGCCTAAACTTTTGATTGAAAATTATAATAATTTCAGTTTTCCCTAGCATAAATATAACTCTCAAGTTTATGGACTTAATGTTTCTCGAGGAATTAGGATCAAACGGTGCCACAGAGGCTCTGAAAACAGAAAGCCATAAAACTAATTGAAGTCCACTCTACTTCAGGTCATTCTTTCTAGGTTTTGAAGTCCGATTCACATTTTTTTACTACATCAAATCATTTTTCAGTGTACAAAACAGTCTCTTCCGATGGAAGCCAAACTGGCTGAACATTTGGCTGTTGATTGAACTATGGGTTTAGCCCAGTGTGGAGCCTGTAAAAAGAGAAATGAAGAAAAGAAACTATTTTTCTACTGAAAAAGAGGCACAGCAGTTACTTCCTATAACATTGTTAATATCTACTTGTTTTAAAATTGTTCATAATCATCAGGGTGACACTGATTTGCATATCCTTTAAAAACAAACGTGTTGGTGGCCAATTGGCATGTGTTAGGCTATTTTTAAATCTTTTGTGCTGCTTGTTCAGTAACTGTAAATCTAATAGTGCTGACTATACTTTTGCACAGGACAATGGAAAATGAGCAATATGACAAAGTGTGTCTTAATAATCAACAACAGGAACCACAAAACCCATCGCTTGCTTTGTAGTTTTGTCCTGCTCAGAGCACATAACAGTGGTGCAGCTGCAGCGACTTCTGTCTTAGAGCATACAAAAGGAATACAAGGGCATAAAAACACCTTTTTGGGCCAGACTGCAGTTTGAGCCCATTTCATCTCTGACAGTTGCAGTAAGGGATTAGTTAGGAAGACCATATCTGCTCTTTGCATTCATCATAGTTCTGCAGTGGCAGCTGGTATTGGATTAAGGATGTCAAAGAGTTTGACTCAGCCTTTATTATTCTGTCATATCACCACTAGTTTTTCTTCTGTTTTGAATTTCCAAGTACAATATGCCTCCATAAGCACCTGTGGCAACAGATTCCAGATATTGTGCACTGTGTAAAGGACTCCTAGCACTTTTAAACTCTTTATTTCAGTGAATGTCACCAATTCTTGTCTTACGGAAGTCAGTGAGTTGCTTTTTCCTTTTTTTTTGCAACCAAGTTGCTTTTGTGATTCTTGATTGTATCTCACCCTTGATTGAACTAAGCCTCCAAGATGAGTTTCCATCTTTTCATATTAATCATGTACATGTGACGCTCCACTGCCTTGGTCACTTTAGTTGATCTTTTTCACATCTACTTTAACTTCACTACATACTTCATTTTAGAAAACACCAGTTCACGAATCCACAAACTGAATAACCACATTTACCTGGCTGTGATTGTTCAGGGCTGTTCTGCAATGACTGTAATTGTGTATTTCCATTCTGTATATTAATTAACCTTTTTTACTGTAACAGCTTTCTAAAAGAACCATATACATTGCAACGTGATGGATGTGTTATAGTTGATTGCTTTAATAATGCTGGTAATGTCTGAATTAAAAATTTCATGGATTTTAAGCCATGGCCACGCTTTTCCTGTTTGATATGTGAATGTTTTCATTGTTGATAATTTCAGTACCTGTATCAGCCTCAGAAGAAATATTTTTGCAAGAAAACCATTTGAAACTCACGGAGCTCTTAGTAGATTAAAGTTTTTCTCAGGAGGAGGGCTGAATTTATAGTGAAGTCTGTCTGTACCATCCGGCTGCGTGTGACACACGAGTGACTGGTACGGTGAGTATTAATGAATATTGGAATGCTGCAAAGGTAACTTCGTACCGTGGGGCGAAGGAGTTGGACTTCGAGGATCCAGCTCAGGGTGTTCTATGAATGGGGCTGAAGAGACCCTCCACACACGCCGAGAGCCCCGTGTCAGCAGACCCGATGTCCGGGCCATAGGGGCCGCATCCCCCGCAGCTCGGCCGTGCCCGGGGCGGTGCCCCCGGGAGCCGGAGCCGTCCCGGGGCCGCGGGACCGCCCCCGCCCCGCCCCCGCACTCGGC